>PVLC010049914.1:0-10279 GCA_004027655.1 Graphiurus murinus | reverse complement strand
TGAAAGTAGGAAGTTTTGCTTCCTATTTTCCTGAGTCCCTTTTTCTTGTGTTTTTCTTACCTAAATGCACTGGCCAGAAACTCCAGTAAATTAGTGAACTGCGGGTGTAATAACAACACCCTTTTCTCCTTCCTGATCTCAGGGACAAAGATTTATCAGGTTGAAGAAACACCTTTATATTCTTATTTTATTGAGTGAGGTTTTTTTTTTAATTGGTGCATTGTAATCATGCATCTTAATGAGGTACATACAAGCTGGTAGAGGCAAACATGCACACAGCACTCATTTAACCCTTCCCCAATTCCTACCCCCTTCTCTCCTCCCTCCCTCCTTCTCATGTTTGGCTTAGTGATTGACTTTGACATATCTGTGAAGGCATTAGGGTGCTTCCCTCTCCTTCCTCCCATCACCTTCAGTTAGGTTGCCTGCTTTGCTTTTCTAACATTTCTCCTTCTTCATCTAAAGTCCCTCCTATGACCCACTTTCTCCCTAACTTCCGCATATTAGGGAGAGCATCTGATTTTTTACTTTTTGTGATTGCCTAAACTCACTTAGCATAATGTTTTCCAGTTCCATCCATTTCCCTACAAAGTCCATTGATAAGATAATATAGCCTTTGTACTTTATTCTGTTGATATACTGTATTATATTAGTTGGTTTTCCTATGTTGAACCAACCTTGAACTCCAGGGTAAATGCAGCCTGTTCATGGTGAATAAACTTTTTCATGTTTTAGGATTTGGTTTTCAAGTATTTTGCTTAATCCTTTTATTTTCTTCTCTTTTTATTCATATGAGACAACTGTCTGTAGTCTTCTTGGAATGTCTTTGTCTGGCTTGGATATTGGGATGACACAGGCAGCAGAAATTGATTTGGGAAGTGTTCCTGTCTCTTCTAATTATGACACTAGTTTATGAAAGTGCTTTGTTGCACAGGGAAAGCTAACTTAGATGAGCATAACCAGCAGGGCATGTAAACTCGTTCTAGTTGGATGTCGAGAATCAAAGATGGGAAACAAGTAAAATTTCAGAATGTCTCAAGCGTTTCTAGAAATGAGGACACATTTAGATGCAATGGATCATTTACATATTTCCAATGTTTTTACAGGCAGAATGTCACACCCAGAAAGATTATGTAGATTTTTCCCAGACATATGAATGTGCCCTACTATATTCAGAAAAAGCTAAAAACAATTATTTTAATCCAATTTAGTTGAACTCTAGCCATCCTAAGACAATGTGTCCGATTTGCTTTCTTGGCCTTTATGTGTGCTCATGATGAATCCTATCCACCCAAGCCAGGAGAATTGTTTTACAACTACAGGGAGGTTTACCTGTTGCCTCTTCCATCTTTGCTCCATTACCTAAAGGCCACCTCACTTTCAAATGCAAAGTGCTATTTCCTGCTTCAGAGTCTTTGCATTGGAATAATCCTCCAGATTTCCTGGCTCCCTCCCTGCAAGTTCCATTCTGGTTTAACTTCAAGAACTAGTTCATATAAGAACTAGTCTTTCTTTTCTCATTTAGCAGGGGAAGAAGAGGAGCAGGAATATGAAGCAGGTATCACTTTTGACCTTTGTTACATTTCTCACAGTCTTGGAGGAGAGAGAGATGATATAACTGGGGAAGGGGCTGTCAGGATCATCTGTTCCCTACCCTCCTCACAATACTAGTTTCCGGCCTTGCATCTCGTAGAGGTGTTCCTTCCTCTGAGCTCCCTGGGTGTAGTTCAGTGACCATCTAAGCACCTGTCCCTGCAACTCTCATGTGTCCACTTGCTCAGTGTCTCCTGTGAACTACATCTGGACAAAAACCACGCCTTGTTTGACATTTGAACCCAATCGGAACGCTTAGCACATGTTAAACCAGTAGTGATTTAGTATTTTATAAATGAAAGCATTGCTGACAAGGCTGTACAGCCAGTAGCCAGTACAGTACAGTAGTAGTGAGATAGTAGACCTAAACATGGTGCTCCTGTAGAATATTACTTCTTTCTATGATCAGCTTCAGCAAAACTTGGTTCAAGCAGATTACCACTTTTTTCTGATACAAGTACATTGTCCTTTTATTCTTTTTTTTTTTTCTGGAGGATTCTGTCTATTCCCAGGCATTCACTCATGCATTCATTCACTGATCTATCCATCAAACAATGCAAAAGCTAGGGGACTGTGGAGATTAATAGTTAGGAGGCCTTTGAGGGGAGCTCCAGGAGAATCAGCTGAATGGTCACCTACAGCACCATCTCATTCCTCTCGCTTCTCCCACGAACTCAAGCTTCCAGTTGATTAAAATCTCTATACGGACAGACTGGCATATACATGAACGTGCCAAAAGTAAAGGCTCTTCTTTAGGGACACATGTCACCTGCCTTCAATGTGGCTCACCTTAACATAAAACTAAAACACAAAAACTTGGCAAAAAGAGGTTACATGTTTCATGCTTCTTGCCTACCTTTCAAAATGAATGTTATGCCTAAAACCAACAGCTCAGAGCTCCAGTTTCCTCTCAGCTCTTCTCATTTATAGGTTGGGTGGATCTGGCCCATTTGCCTTTCTGAGCCTCGATCTGTTGCTCATCCATTACATGGCATGGAAGACTCTTTGCTGGGTACCACAGGTTTTGTAGAGGGCAGAGGTTCAGATGGAAATAGCTGCACTCCCCATATGTCGGATGCGATGGATTTTTTTCTGGCAATCACTAAGTACTAAATCTATTCATGGACAAACACCAACAGTACTTATCCTGATTTTATGTTCTTTAAATGGTCTTAAAAAAAAAAAAAAAAAAAGCTTTCCTCATATGTGAATCTCTTAAGATTATAGTATTCAAATTGTTCAAGGCTTTTGGTGAGGCAGATGGTAAAACATAAAAGTTGTTCTGATTTTAAATTGAACTGAATCCAATACTGGCTACATGTCATTTTTCCCAGTAGTTACAAATTAATTCCGTTCTCATTTGTTTCACTGTGACTTCCAGTTCAGAACTTTTTAAGTGATTAATTTGATTCATTGACTAGGTGCTTTTGCAAGGAGAGCCCCCCCCTTTATTGTGATATAATACAACTGAAACAATATACAAGATACACCACCAAGGTCCTTGAAAGGAGAAGGCTATACTATATTTTACATTTTTATGCTGCTTACTCTTACTAGTGGATGGCTAAATCATACTGACACTTAGATCTTGAAAGTGATACTTCTTTCAAATCCAGACAGAAAGCAGGACATTATTTTCCAAATGATATATGTGGTGCTTAATGGATATCTTGGAAATCTTTAATATTTAAAATTCATACAAGAATTCCTCATTGAAAACACTGAGGCTTTTGTGCCCACCGAGGTCCTTCCTATCATCTGTTTCATTAAAAAGAGTCAACTTAATTTTTTATGGAAGTGTCTGGAAATGAACTTGCAGCAGACTTTTATTATGTATCTGGAGGAAAAAGAAGCCTCAAATACAGACAAGGTGAACATAAAGGCAAAGTCTGCCTTTTTAGGATTTTTTTAACATCCTACAGTCCTACCTGCTCAGTTTTCTCAGCCCTCCTCCCCTCTGCCGCAAGGTCACCTCCTCTCTATCAGGACAGACAGCTCCTGGCCATTCGCTTATCAGAGCCTCTGCCAGCTCCAGCAGCGCTTACGCCCAGAGCAAAGCAAATATAAAGAGGAGGATTTGCCACGGACCTTGGTGGGAAAGCAGCCGATGTTAACGCGCTTAGTTTCCACACAGATCACCTCCGTCAGCATCTTCCCCGCCAATCTGAAATAGCCCTTGGAATACCCACTGCTCCCCACGCTCATTCACAAACCACGACAGGGACCTTATCATTCTATTCCACCAGATGAACCAACAGGCTGGGAGAGTGCAATAATAATAATGATGATGATAATAATAATTGGTAACAGAAATGTACCCTTCCCCACACAATACTCAAGGTTCCAAGTATTTTAAAATACAGCCAGGAACATTTTTTCCTATTGCAGCCTAGTCATTAAAAGGGCATTCAAGTGAGCGATGGCTGGAGCAGGCCCACGCCAGTGGTTGCTACATGACCTTGGGGGCCTCTGTCTAATGCCACCTAGAGTCGGTGTGTACTGAATTCCCACTGCGCATGTGCCCGTGTTTTGCTACCTCGTCCTTCATGTGTGTTCTCACCTTTAGTCTTCACCGAGTCCCTGTGAAATACGTCCTACCATTTTTATCCATTTTGCAGAAAAGCAGCCAATGCCCAGAGGGACTGATGTTCCAGGTGGAACAGAGAGTGAGCCCTGGACATCAGCCATAGCCAAGGCAGCTGTCCCAGGGGTCACAGAGACTTTGCTCTACCTCGACCTAAGTGATTTCCTGCTTGGTCTGTATATTTCACGAATTACATTCATGACCTTATTTGTTAAAGCATAAACGGAACGCTTCCATTTAATACAGATAGTCATCTGACTACTGGTGTTGATTCTAGTCAGTCTCTTTAAGGTCAGAGTACAATTCCATGAGGCTTCTGCTAAAATAAGTATCTTCTGAGAATGTCTATTCTTTGTGTATGTGTGTGTGTGTGTGTGGTACTGGGGACCCATTCTACCTTCAAGCTACACTCTCAGCCCAATTTTATTTCTTATTTGGAAACAGGGTCTCACTAGGTTGACGAGAGTCTTACTACTATCTGAGGCTGTCCTCGAACCTGTGATCCTCCTATCTCAGCCTCCCAAGGACTGAGATTACAAGCCTGTGCCACCACGCCCAACTGAGAATGTCTATTCTTATTTTTACACTTTGTACAGATGGTAGGGGCCACTGTGACTTAGATTAGAAACAGAGAAAGGGTTGTGCCAGGTGCAGTTCACATTTTAGTATATACAGTGAAATAAATGCATAATATATAAAATATGTAAGATGCATGTAAATAGATGCATAAATATATAAATACATGTTTATGTATAGCTAGCTTGCTAGCTGGATAGAGATATAGTGTACATGTGTGTGTATGTGTGTGTCTTTTTTTTTTTTAATTTGAGACAAGGAGGGAGAAATGAGATTTCCCTGCTGGTGAACACTGCCGAAAGTTGTCTTCTGCTGTGCTCTTTGTGTTAAAGTCCTTCTCTGATCTCCCCCTAGTGTCTTCAGCTTAGCACTACATTTCTTCATCAGCGTAATGACTTCCTTCATTTACTGCACTGGTCCCACTGAGCACCTGGCTGCCCTGGGCCACAGGGTCAGCTAGTGCCTGTGACTGAACAGAAGGGACTGGGTTCCTGGCCTCAGGGGTCTGGGACTGATGGAGGCGGTGAGCAGGAGACCCAGGTGTCCACTGGCCCGAGACCACGCCCTGCTGCCTCCCCTTCTGTGCAGCCCGGTCTTGGCACCCACGCGCAGTGCATTCTCCCCTCTGCAGAGCTGCCCAGCTGTTCATCTTGCAGGGTCTGAGGGAGGGCTGGGCGGAGCAGTCATGATGTGCAGGGAGAGAGGCTTAGGACAAAAGGGGAGAAGGCTTCCAGGGGCTTCCCAGCCCACTGGCTGGGCCACAGCCAGGCTCCGGCTGCCTGGCCAGTGAGGGGGGCTGAACCTGTTTATGGGAAAATAAGGCGGCGTGGTGCTGGGGCTTGGAAACGGGACCTTTTCAATGCTCTTCAATAAGTAAGGAATTTACTGTTACTCTGATTTGGGGGACAAAGGTATACTTTTTTTTTTGCGGTACTGGGGATTGAACTCAGGGACATTCTACCTCCAAGCTACACCCCCAGCCCTATTTTTTATTCTTTATTTTGAAACAGGGTCTAACTAAGTTGCAGAGTGCCTCACTAGGTAGCTGAGGCTGGCCGCGAACCCGGATCCTCCGGTCTCAGCCTCCCAAATCCTGGGACTACAAGCGTGCGCCACCACACCCGGCTGACAAGGGTATACTTTGAATAACATTGTTCCCTGCATAGAGTAGGCAAATGGACTCAGCCATTCATCATTCATTGAGGTTGTGCACAGATTATATACATATATATAATATACATACATATTATATACATGTAGATTATATACATATATATAGATTATATACATATATATGCATGTATATATGTATATGTATGCAGAGAGCATTTCTGGAAATTCTGTGAAAGTTGAGAAGAAGGTGCTAATGAAAGAGACGAACAAAAAGAATGTCGTTTAATTTTGAGGGACGGGAGGGAGGCCGGGCCTGCATTCGATGAGGAAGCAGATTTCAGGTGAGGTTTGCAGGGTGCATAACTATTCCTGACAGGGAAGATCCAGCAAATTACTACCAAGTGAGCCCAAAAAACATCACGGTATCTGTGTGGGAGTAAACAGTGCAAGGTCAGACGCCAAATCATGCAGGGACTGCAAATACTTCCTAATAGGCGTCTAAGGATTTCAGTAAATACAGGTTTCCATGTTCAAACACTGCCCTGGGCTGCCATGCATCATGATGGAAATGTTAATGTGAACCTTCCAAGTCGGTGCTGGAAACTAAAAGCAGTGTTTCCAGAAATCTGCAACATCGAGAGTGATCATTATCAATCATTACAACTATGAAATGCTGTGGGAAAGAGTTCCAAGGAACCGAGAAAATCAAGAGAGGCCTGGTGATATTCACGCTGCCCTGTGAAACATGGAAGTTCTTAGACCTTCTGAGATTGCTCCAAGGGAGAGCACTTTAAGATCAGGAATCAAAGGGTGAGGAGAAGAGAGGAGAGAAGAGAAAGGCAGAACCCTTCCAAGAACAGCCTGGAGTAAGATGTGCAGGGGTATCGACATGAGGAGGGACAAGGATGTGACCAGGTGTGCAACACAACCGTGTTACTGACCAGCGTGGAGGAACGTTTAAGCACAGCCAGTCCAGTCCCCAAATGCTGCATGGCACACGTGGAAGATGTGGGTGTTACTCTTTCTTTCTGCACACCACCACCCCTCTAGGAATCTGGAACCATCCCTCCAATGCAGAGGAATTATAGCATTGCAGAGTATTTGAATGTTGTAAGGGAGTTCATTTTAACATGGAGTAAGTTGAGTGAGGAGTACGCCTGTTAAATAAATGAGAATAGATTACTAAGACAGTCTCCTTGGAAGCAGAGGTAATTGTTTCTTGGCACTCATGGCTACCTTTAGCTCCCAAGAATAATTATTATACGAGAGTCCATATTATGTCTATGAGCTAGTCCTTTAAGAAATAAACATATAACTATGACAGCAGACTACAATGAAGGCCACCAGGGCTTTGCTTGTGATTAGAGCCATTACCACTAAGAGATAGAGTTTGTGTCTAATGGCACAGCCCTCTGATAACTGCTGGGGAAGTAGATATGTTTACACCTGGGTTGAACATCTCAAAATTGCATCGTCCTGCTGGTAGGACTTTTCAGATCCACCCATCCATCTAGATATCAGCCATCCTTCTGTCCATCCATGCATTTGTCCACTTAGTTAAGAGTAAGGCAGAGTCACTGCACACCGTGCAGGTATACAGGTAGAAAAGCAGATACTGTAGCTGCACTCAGAGGCTGACGATGTAGTGAGGAAACAGAAGCACAGTTGAAAGTAGCTGCATTAATTGCTTGCTTAAAACCTCTCAGCCAAAGAAGAATAAGTTAGTAGAAGGTTCCTCAAATTGAACCATTACGCAGGAATTTCTCAAATAAAACTTAGGAATCTGGGACCTGAGCTTATAGTTTAAAGATGACTTCAGTAATTCCCATGTCTACAAGTTCATTTTTGATGCTGGTATCTGATTCACCATTGCCAAGATTTCTTCCAGCAACATCTCAATTATGGGTCGACTGGTTTGCTAGTTTATCTTTGAGGCTGCCTCCATTGCTGTTTACAAACCAAGATTTTTGTCTTGACTTCTCTAAATGTCATCTGTATTTCCTCTGCCTCAATACTACATTCTTTCTCCAAATATTACAAGTTAATATTTTTCCCACCCACCCAGGCCTCCCCACAATAGAATCTCAAACTTAGTTTCTTAGTACAAAGGCATTTTTTACCTAAATAGCCCTTCTACTAACTCTTATAAGATTATACACAATATAGACATTCAATAAAGGCTGCATCAATTTAGGATGACTAGTGCTTAAGAAAAAAAGAATTGGAAAACAGGTATCTATTAAGGCTTGGCTTAAAGACAAGAAAATAGCATAAGCACATATGTTCGATGCCGTAGGACTGCTGATTAATACTTTAGTTTCATTTCATCTGGTCTGATGATAGTCATCGAACTCCTACTAAATATAGCTAAATGCACCCCACGCCATGACGATGAGTCCAATCAAATGAACTCACAGTGAGAGACAATTAACAAATCCATCCACAGAGAGTGAATCACATGGCTTGAAAGCAAAGGATACGCAGTTTTATTTTAAACTTAAAGGCCGCGACGGATCCAAACACAGAAAGTTAGCATCAGATAATCAGAATATTTTATATCAAAAAGGCTCAACATCCAAAAATCTAAAAAAAAAAAAAATTTAAAGCTTTGTATTCAACGTAGACACGTTACAGATGAAGTCTGTGAGTTTTTACCATTGTTGGTTTCATGTAGAAATAAAGTATAGTATAACTAATCTCAGAGCAAATTAGCAATTCAGGATGCAGTCACCGTCGCTATCAGGAAGAGCAGCCAATTTAATGCTTCACAGATTGATTGCAACGTTTTAGGATGATGCAAATATGTCCATGGTTTTCTTAATTAGCAAAACTAGCTGCCCCCTGGCCCTTCATCCCCGACACAATCATGACATACACCAAATGCAATTCTCAGTTAGATTGTAGGCAAGATAAACATTGTGAAATAATATCCTCTTCCCATGGATCTTTCAAAACAAAGAGCAAGTCCTTTCTAACTTTAGTTTAGATTTTGGGGCTAGATTACCGTTCCCAAGACCTTTTGTAAGCCCTTCCTCTTAATTTCCAGACCATGTTCCAGTATATGGGGGCTTTTTGCTCCCTGTTGGAAATAAATAGAAACATACACTGGAGACCCTTCCAGGATCTTTCTCTAGCTACGTTCCCTCCGCTGAGGGTGTGTTTTTCTATACGTGCTCCACTAGAAGGGCCAAGTGTTGCATTCTACGTTTTCTTCTCAATTTGGGAGAAACATTTTGATTGGCAAGAGGAGGATGCGGGAGAAGTGATGGGAAATGGTTTTTAAGATAAAAGATTTTTTTCTAAAAATAATGAATTGTTTTCTGGAACAGAAACATTCTTCAGTCATCTCCAGAATCTTGTGAGACCAAGTCCTGCCCTGGCAACCTGGCCTTTGTTTACATGTTATCACAAAGTCGGGACAGGATGACTTTTCAGAAGCTAGACTCCTGGCCTAAGTCACAAAATGACATGATTTCCCCCCCACACACACACACTTCTATGTTTCAGCTTATTAGTGACACATTCTATAACTCTTAATTTTTAAAATATTCAGTTGATTGGGAGAAATTAAATTATTGCCCCCAAACATGCAACTCAAACCAGTATCTTAAAACTTAATCATGCAATTTCAAGATTGCAGTTATACACACACACACACACACACACACACACATACACACACAGTGGGTACCAACAAGTTCATCAGAGAAGTGGAGAGTTAATAAAACAATAAAAAGTCAGGGGAGGTGGCACACGCCTGTAATCCCATTATGTGGAAACCGGAGGATTACAGATTTGAGATCAGCCTTAGAAACTTAGCAAGACTCTGTCTCAAAATAAAAATTAAAAGAGGGTATAGCTTAGTGGTAGAGCACCTCTGGGTTCAACTCCCAGAACTGCAAAGAAGAGAAAAAACAAAAAACAAAAAAACTAGGTGAGCTTGCTGGTGCGCACCTGTAATTTTGGAGGTTGAGACATAAGAATGACAGGTTTGAGGAAAACCTCAGAAATTTAGCAAGACACTTAGCAACTTAGGAAGACCCTTTTTCAAAATAAAAAAATAAAATAGGGCTGGGTGTATAGATCCGAGGTAGAATGCCTCTGGGTTCCATCACCAGTACCAACAACAACAATAATAAACAAGCTACCAAGAAGCAAAGAGTGTCAGGAAGTGCCCCTCTCAAGGATGCTGACACATCTGCCTGTGAGGGTGACGTGGTCATGTGACCTGGCGGTTCAGAGCTGCTGAGTCAGGACCCCATGGACTGGGAGGCTTAGGGAACAAATCTTTGCTTCCCAGCACCTCAGAGGCTGCGAAGTCCAAGATAAGGCATTGAAGTTTCCCATTGTATCTGTACATGGCACCCAGACAGACAGACAGACAGACAGACAGACGGGGGGGGGGGGGGGGGC
>PVLC010049913.1:0-10281 GCA_004027655.1 Graphiurus murinus | reverse complement strand
AAAAAAAAAAAAAAAGGAAAGATCATGTGGCAGTAAAAAGATATTTGAATAGGCAAAAAATAAATAAATAAATAAAATATGATAGAAACAATAAACTCATAATCAGAAAAAAGAAATCTTAAGCAATATAAATCCAATAAAATTGCAAAAAGTACATAAAAATAAAATTGCTAAAAACTAATAGTTTAGAAAAATAGCAATAGCATCAAATGTAGAAAGCATATTATTTTCAGTAAAACAAATATGATGACAGATTTATCAGAATATATTCAATATAGAAGATAATAAAACAATATCTAAATATGCTATGGAGAATTAATATAAAAATTTTAATTCAATGAAATACAACAAAAACTAAGAGAATTTTAATTCAACAAAATACAACAAAAGCTAAGAGAATTTATTGTCAGAATGGTATGGTTTGGAGGGCACTTTGTGGGTCCTTTTCCTCAGCTCAATATAGAAATATTGAGCCAAGAAACTCGGTTGCAAAGTTAAAGTAGGATTTATTGCAAAAGCAAAAGTAAAAACATCATCATACCAGAGAGGATGCAGTGGAGCTTTTTGATGAGACACTGCAGCCCCTTTGGACCTCTGGGTCTTATATTTAGGTCTTGTTTTCTAATCTTTTCAAGGACAATCAGTTTGGTCTGAAATCACCAAGTTTAGTCAGTGACTACATGAGGGGATACATGGTATCTTTCAGACACCCCCCCCCTTTAAGTCCTAGAGTCTGTAACTTTCTAGATCTCAGTGACCATTTATCTTATCTTGTTACCATGCCAACCTACAGACTCTCTGCCTGACTCAGCTTATATTTGTTGCTATGGTAACAGCCTGCTTGCAGGCTGAGGCCTGAAGCAAAAGGCATAAGGCAAGGCAGAAATCTACCTGTAATTGGGTTATTAGTACTGCACTAAAAAAAAAAAAATGTTTAAATAAATACCTTTGGAATTAAAATAATTTTGATCTCATACAGAGGACCCAAGTAATGTTAACTCTCAAGTAATATTAACTGATCAATATGTAGATAAAGATATAAATATTTTCCTCATTAAATTACTTAAAAGACAACTATTTAAAGCAAATTAAATAAGTATTATGGGATTTATGATAATTGTGAAAGTAAAATAGCAAAAGGGATTAGAATTAGGAATAGGTAGCACGGTATAAGAATCTTAACCTACATATGAAGTAGTACAATATTACTCAAAAGTAAATTTTTATAACTTGAATAATCATATTATCAATTATTAGAAAGGCATTTTTTGCTAAAACTGAGTCATAAAATAATGAAACACAAATAGGCTTGAAAACAAATAAATTACATTATATGTAAATTTTTTGCTATAAAGTATACTCTATGTCTTGATGGCTTACCACTGAATTTTTTCAAATTTTATGGAATGTATAACATCATCTTTACATAAGCACTCAGTAACAAAGCAGGAAGATGTATTTCTTAGTACATTGTCTGAAGTTAGTGCTGTATTTTGGCCAAAAAATATAGTATAGGAAAATAAAATTATAGTTGAACTTTTCATATACATATCAGATTATCAGGTTATTATCGAATAAAATACAATTACAATTTGCAAGCAAATACAATTAGTTTTGCTAATACCATTAATTAGCAAAAATGTCATTAGTAAATGGTTTTTATGACCAGGATGCAAGATTGGTCTAACCTTTTCAAAATGAATCCATTTAATTTACCATATTAACAGAATAAAAAATTATGATTATCTCAACAAAGGGAGCAAACATATTTCAGAAGCTCAAGATAAGCCTCACAATACAAAATTCTCGGCATACCTACTAGAGAAGGAATTCCCTAATCTGAGAAGACAAACCTACTGCAAATATCATAATTAAGAGTAAAATATTAAATAATTTCTGCCAATATTTTGGAATAATCTTTTAGGTTCTACATTGCCATTGAAATCCTACTCCATGCCATGATGTAACTAAGAGAAATAAAATAATACACATTTAGAAAAAAGAAATGACATTTTCCTTGTTCACATAGTTATGACCATACATAAATAAAATCTTGCATAATTTATGAAGCAATAACTTAAAGTTGAAATAAATATATACCATTAAAAGAATATCCACAATAGTGTTATATTTAACACTATATCCATGAATCAAAAATCGCATTGTACCTCATAAATATGTACAATATTGTAGTAATCAAAAATAGATAAAAATATAAAACTTGTATACTAAAATCTATAAAGCACTGCTGAAAATATAGAAGCCTAATAAATGAAACATTATGGTATGTCATATGTAAGATTACATTGTCAACATGTCAATTATCCATTTCTGAAAATTGCATATATAAATTTATTGCAATCCAAATCAACGTGCCAGCAGGCATTTTTATACAACATGCCTACCTGATTCTAAAATTTGTATTAAAACATAAATGTGTCAAAATAGATAAAATAATTTTGAAAGCAAAGACAAAAGTTAGAGGATTAATACTACTTGATATCAAAATTTGTCGTAGATCTTTTGTATTAATGAAAAGAATATATTAGCATAGGGATAAACATGAATACAGAATTTAGGAACATAGAGACAAGGTTAAAGGGATTATAACCTGGTGATGCCAAGGTTATTTATTGGGTAATAATTCAAAACAACATATTATCTACAAGAAAAAGAAGTAACCTTTTTCTCAATTTTATTTCATTTCATATTTGAAATGAAGTCAATCATAAAGCTAAATATTATAGCAAAAAAACAAAACCCTTACAATTTTTGTAGGATAATGTAGGATTTATTTTTAAAATAGTAGATTGGGTAATGGTTTCTAACATCACAGACCATAAAATAAATTAATGAATGCAAACTCATTAATACTTAAAATCTGATAAAATCGCAGTCTTAAAAATAAAAATTTACCCATTTTCTGGTAGAAATTGTATTTAACTACCAGAGAACACATTCAGAGTATATAAAAGTTTCCTACAAATCACTGAGAAAACAAAGATTCCATAAAATAGAAATACTCAGAATGACATTAATAGAAAGGAGCTAAATGAATGATTAAAAACACATAAAAGAAGATAAGTCTGACCTGGTGTGGTGCATGGAATAGTATGTAGTGTGTGTGGTATGGTTCTAAACTATAAGATCAGCAGTCAAACAAACAATCAGAAAAACTGGCATGTACAACAGCATGGATCAACATGTACAAATTATTAGAACAAAAAAGGAGAATACAAGAAGTCAAGCTCAAAAGTGTACAAACTATATGATTCCATTGACCAGAAAACTTTAAAAAGTCATATCCAATCTACGGTTAACACAAAGCGGACTCGTGGGATGGAAAAATTGACTGAGAAAAATGTATAGCAATACTGCTTTTCTTGACTGTGACAGTGGGTAAATAAGTGTCTCATTTTTCCAAAACTCATGGAACTCATGAATTGTTGTATTTTGTTGTAGAAATATGTAAATTATAATTTAATGAAGTTGATTAAAAAAGGCAATAGGAAACTTGAGAGCTGAGCATGCTTTAGTTCTAAGGTAAGAATTTGGTTTATTTTTATGAAAACTAAACAGTAAAGCAAAAAGCAGAAATTAATATGATTGAAAGAATAAAATTCTGGCTTATAAAGGTTAAATTTTCTGCCCTACCCCCAGCAACACTGCTGAAGAGCTCACTAATTTGAGAGCCATATATGAAATTTTTAATTTTTGTTTAAGTTATTACAAGGAAAGAAATCAGAAAGTCATGCATTCAAAATTAGTTTATCCTGAGCAATAATTTTTTTAAACACTCTCTTTCCCCACAAGAATAAATTTAAGAAAATACTATGGTTGTTTTTTCATAGGCTAATCTTATTTCAGGTCTGTTTTTTCTGCATATTTTACAAAATAATTTATTTTGCATAAAATTGAAACTATGGTCTAAAATGTAATATGAGAAGCTAATATTTATAAAACTCTTACTCAACTCTCTGTTTTTGCATATTTCATTACCAATTACCAGCCAAAATAATTAGAATTAATACAACCACAATGTAATTCAGCTACACTAGATCATTAATTTTTACAAAAATACTTAAGAAAATGTACAGATTTATATCCTGTTTCTCTTACTCTTTCTTGAAAAATTCCAAACTTTTTGTAGAAATGTATATTTTTATTATTGTTAGTCATGTGTGAATTTTTCCTCATAGATAATATTAATGTAAAAAAAGGAATCTGTGCTTTCTTTTATTGTTTACATTTAATTAAATTTGAAATTATTTCCAAAAAACAATCTAAAGAGCATTCACAAATGTTCAGATAAAGATGCTTTATCATAATATCCCCTAACCAGTTATCACATCCTATTATCCCCTAACCAGTTACTCCAGTTTAAGTAACAATGATCATGGTAAGTTGTCAGAAGTTGAAGTCATCTTTGAAAATCTATATTTCAATTTTAGAGAATAATGATTGATTTTCTTTTGTAAAAGACAGGGACATTTATATTTTTCTATCCTCTTTTACCTCTTCTAAAGTCCAAATATTCTTATAATAAACAGAAAACATCATTGCCTTATATATTTACATTTTCTTTTTTAAGCAATGATTTTTCCTATATTTTAAATTGAAGAACTTTTAATAGTAATCTGTTAACTTTCTCTACTGAGAGAGAAAAATGCAATTTCTGAGTCAAAATACAACACTAATACTCATAACACGTAAGTGATTTTATCAATGAGTATCTATTATTTGTTTTCTTGTTTCAGTTTATATATCCATAGCCAATGGAATTATCGGGATTAAAATATTATTATTTGCTGAACATGGTTGCTGGGGTCCAGCCTTCGTGGCAGCGGGGTCAGGGGTCCCTCGACAGGTGTGGAATGAGACGAGGTCACGAGAATACCCTCACACCAAATGCAGTGAAGAAGCACATCTGTTTTATTTTTTGTCAGTCGTTGTTTTATACTATTTGTTTTTTTTTTTTTTTTTTTTTTTTTACAATGAGGCATATAGAACAGGAATTTTTACAGACTTATTTTTCCAAAGGTTGTCTTCAACCAGTTAAGGTTACAACATGCATATAAAAATTCTTTTCCATTAGTTAAAATCTTTACAATTTTGTTTTGCCCCTTTAAGCAGTGTTCTCTCTTATCTCAGGTAGTTAGCGGGTTCCGGGGAGACCAAGCAGTGGGGAGACCAGGCAGTAGCAATTTAGATAAACTTGCAAAGCCTGTTTCTAGAGTAATGCTTGTTGTCTTGAGGCACCGCTTTTTTTCAGCTAAGAGATCGGTATCTGTCAGGCCACATGTTTCTAAGAAGTTTTTCTTTATAATTAATATGAAAGTAAAAGCCAAAGCACCCAAAATTTCCAGAATATAATAAGGCAAAGTGGGATATGCCATGCATTCCTTCTTTTGGAATCGTCTGCCTTGCAGGACTCCAGTGGACCGAGCCTTGCTTAAGATCCAGCTATTAAGGTGCTGTGGCACATGGTGGCACACACCTGTAATCTAAGTACTTGGGAGGCTGAGACAGGAGGATCGCAGGTTCTAGACCATGAACCTGTGAGACTCTAAATAAGCATAACATTATTTGTTGGGATATAAAGGCAAAATAACTATGTTTTGATAAATTGTCCCTAAGCTTATTTTGGAGAAGAAAATCCAAAAAGAGCCAGTAAATACCCCCCGCCCCCCCAAAATTGGGGATTGCTAAACCACTTATTAAATGGTACTGGAAGCATGTAAGTAGAATAGTACAGAGAGTGTGTAGGCTAACTCATTTAGTATAAAATTTTTATTCATATTTAAAATAATTAAATTATATTTGCACTTTTGTTTTTACTCAACACTGGAAAATAATGAAGAAAGGATGGGCTATTTAATAATTTGTACTGAAAAAACTAGTTCTATGTGTGCATGTGTGTATGTGTTTATATAAACCACACACATTTATTTCCAGTCACAAAATATTAACTTCACATGGATTTAAAATTTAAAATTGAGAGGCAAAAAAGTCTCCTAATTTGAGGAATGAGAAAGATTTCTTAAATAATACTTGATTTGTTCAAACCTTAACAAAAAGATTAGCAGATGCAACTACATTTAAATTAGTGTTCTGTTAACTCTAAAGTATTGTAAAATGAAAGGTAAACTACAAATTGAGAGAAGTTGCTTGCAGTGCACATTAATCAAGGGAACAATATCCAGAATATAGAAAAAATTATTAAAATTTAGTTAGAAAAATACATCTACTAGATTAGGAAGAAAAGAGCTGAAGACAGGCTGGTATTTCATAGAACAATATATATTTAAATGCTCAAATATAATTAATAATTAATAAGTATGAAATGCAAGTTAAAACCAAATTGAAGAATCACCACACCATTTTGCTAACTTGCAAAAATAATATTTTTTATTGAGGAAAGTGATTAGTAGAATAGTGGAAGGAGAGGGGTGGGAAGTGGGGAGATGAAAGGAAGACTAGAGGAAAGAAGCAGGTCAAATTATGCTGGGCCCGTGAATGAAAGTGTCACGACCAATCGCACTATTATATATGGGGAGGGGTGGGCAACAGGGTGAGACCTGAAGGAAAATACACAAAACCCATGTTTGCTTGAATGATTGTGAACCTCACTATGATGTATAATTATAATGTGCTAACAAAATTATAAAAATAATAGTAGTAAGTGATATAAAAGGTATAGAGACTTGGAAATTCTCACTTATCAATCATAAATACATAAATTCATTAAATGTATTTTTCATTTACTTACTGAAATTGAACATTTGTAGTATTTAATACCCAGAAATCATGCCCATAGCTATGTATCCTAGAGATACTCTTACACATGTAACCAGGAAAAAATAAATGTTATTTATAGTTACTCTGTATTACAAGTGACCTGAATGCTCCAAAGATCCATGGACAAGATAATGGATAAATATTGGGTACCATATCTTTTGGTGGAATACTATATAGCAACAAAATTAATAATCTATAAACAAAGGTATGACATGGATAAAACTAGAAAAAAATAATGCTGGACAATGAATGTAATTAGAAAAGTTCATATATGAAAATTTCTACTTATATAAATGTTTAAAAGATACAATTATATGGAGAAAGAAAGAGAAATGAATAATATACAATCATTGTTGTGATGGATTTAGGTTGTAGGGAGAAACAGGGTTTTAGAAGGGAAGAGAAAAACATCAAAATTCTAAGGTTGATAAAACTAGAAATTCACCAAGTGCTGTGTGCAGGTATGTTTCTATTGCTGTGAGTCTCATTATAGTGTATAATTGCAATGTCCAATAAAAGTATATTAAAAAATTCAGTTTCTTAAAGTGGATGATGAGCACTTTGGTGCATAATTCTTCTTCTTCTTCTTCTTCTTCTTCTTCTTCTTCTTCTTCTTCTTCTTCTCCTCCTCCTCCTCCTCCTCCTCCTCCTCCTCCTCCTCCTCCTCCTCCTGTTACTTTTGTGTGTGTGTGTGTGTGTGGTACTAGGGATTAAACCCAGGGGCATTCTACACCTCCCTCCACACCTATTTTTAAATTTGTATTTTGAAACCAAATCTGGCTAAGTTGATGAGAACTTCACTACTTGCTGAGGCTGTCCTCAAACCTGTGATCCTCCTGTCTCAGCCTCCCAAGTACTAGGTTTACTGCTGTGCACCACCACACCCAGCTTAATTCTTTTTATTATTTAAATATATGGATATGCTTTAGACCTCTTTTTATGGTAAAATAACCTTAAAATTATATGTGTAAATACTGAATTTGGAGGAAATGTTTTTAACTTTAAGTGAAAACAACATGGTATAGCAGAAAGGATGTACAGGTTTTG
Source organism: Graphiurus murinus (assembly GCA_004027655.1). NCBI lineage: Eukaryota > Metazoa > Chordata > Mammalia > Rodentia > Gliridae > Graphiurus > Graphiurus murinus. The sequence continues at coordinate 2,436 of PVLC010049913.1, read as the reverse complement.
AATCTGGACATACCCAGCCTTGAATTTCCATTTGACAATTTTAATAATTTCTAATAGAAAAATCTAAGGAAAAATACCCACCCAGTTTTAGTTCCCCAAGTGTGAGGGAATGAAGTAGCATAGCTATGTCATTGCTGAGGACAATGTTTAGCTAATAGCAGATATGGTTCAATAAAATTTTCTACCTCTTCTCTTCCCTTACAATCGCTCCTCATATTACCTATCAAATCTCTTTGGTATTGACTCCTTCTCAAACAGTAGACAAAACATAAAGTTAAAGACCACTTAAATAGTACACCTAATAGCCCCATAAAATAATTGCATAACAATACTGAGTTCTATGAAAGTTAAAAGTTGAAACTACACAGTCAAGAAAATAGTTGAATGTGTAATATTTATTAGCATAAATCTGTGATTGCTAACTTTGAGTCATAGTGACTTTTTAATATATTTAAAAGACTTGATATGAATTGGCTCCTGAAATCAAATGTATATACACATTGAATTATCTTGCATAGTTTAATACACATTGAATTGACTTGCATAATTTAATACACATTGCATTGACTTGCATAAGTAATTAGTATTTAATAAGAAAGACTTATGGTTCATGATCTCTACATAGGAATTATGGTATATGTTGTTATTTGAAAACCATTTCAAAGCCTTAAAATTTAAAGAGAAAGAAACAATAAGCACAATTTTTTCATAAGTTGATATTGACTGCAAGGTCTTTCTTATTTTCAAATACTTATTTTGAGTAGGATTAGTCAGTAGAAAGGGAAAACAGTGTTTACTGGTATGCTTTCATATTGTATATTCCTTTTATTTTTCTTCTATAACACTAATAAGCAAGAGAAATAAAAATGCATAGGAGCAACCTACAATATTACTTTGTATATTAGAAAATCTAGTGTGAAAAGTTGATGAAATTTAATCTCTAATCAGTTATTAAGGAAATCAGAAGCACCTTAATAAGGTTACATTTTGATGACCTCTTCATTGTTGATATTCAAATAGTGTTTACTATAAAAGGTTTAGTGTATTTGATAATGTCATTACTAATCAGTATGCAAATATATGGTATTAACTGCAGTCTCTGAGTACTTTATTGGAAATGGGAAAACTCACAAAGTGTCAGAATTAGAGAAAGAAATATGTGACATTATTATATTGCTAATGTTCTAGTGCAGTTCCTTCAATGGAGGTCATTTAAAAATCTCAGAAAAATGGTTGGCTAACTATAGTGTATAACTACTGTCTTTAAAACAAAACACTTTAGGCAATGTACCAGTAGACTATATTTCAAAACTCACTTTTCTTTGAGAAAATAATTTTGTATTTTTCATTGAAAAAAACCAGAGTAATGTAAATATGCCAAAATATGATAGCCTACTCATTTTTTAATGAGTTATTAACTACATTGTGTGTGTGTGTGTGTGTGTGTGTGTGTGTGTGTGTTACCTTTCAGAAAACTTGTACTATAAAGATCTGACTGAAAAACTAGATGAAGGCATGTGCTATAAGTGATATTGGAGATACTGTTGAAAATAAAAGTCAAATATAAAGCAGTCATTTTCCTTATTCTGTAAGCAATTAAGAACAAATTATATGTACCATGCAAAAAAGTAATAAGATTGATTTTTACATATTAGGGGGAAAATAGCTTAATCATATTGGGGCAAGTCGAAAAATGTAAAATGTTAATAGGAAAACCATTTAGAATATTACTTCTCTATTAGAGAATAGAAGAAACTGCTTTAATCCCATAGTTATACATAGGAAAAATTAGAGCATTTAGAAAAACATTATTTAATACATAGCTTCAATTTAATTTGAGAAAAGGGAGTTAGTAGCTAACGAAAATACACACCATTTTATTTAAAACCCAGATGTTGTTAGTAGCATGAAAATTAATACCATGGAAGCTCAAGTTCAGTAGAGAAGATGAATCTATAAGAGACATGCAATTGTTTCAAGTTGGGTGCAAAGCAATAAGATGGAGATAGTCAGGAGAGAGCAGGTAATGTAGATTCTTGACTAGAGATATAGAATGAAAACCAATTGCCATAAGAATTTTTATCAAAATATGACCTCTCTCCCAATCCATTTTTCAATATTTCTCTGAGTACTAATATTTATTTATTTATTTATTTATTTATTTATTTATTTATTTATTTATTTATTTATTGCGGTACTGGGGATTGATCTCAGGGGCACTCGACCTCCGAGCTACTCCCCCAGTCCTATTTTTTATTCTTTATTTTGAAATAGGGTCTCACTAAGTTGCAGAGTGCCTCACTAGGTAGCTGAAGCTGGCCGCGAACCTGGATCCTCCGGTCTCAGCCTCCCAAGTACTGAAATTACAAGTATATGCCACCATGCCTGGCTAGTACTAATATTTAAATGTATAGTCTTTACCATTCTTTCATATTC
>PVLC010049912.1:0-10288 GCA_004027655.1 Graphiurus murinus | reverse complement strand
CTCTAACAACCCGTCTTCCACTAGCAACCCACAATCTTTCTTCCCAGGACTTCCCCAGCAACCCGGCCAACCTCTTCCCAACCGCTTCTTCTTCCCAACCAATTCCTCCCAGAACTTCTCCCAGCAACTTCCCAGCCCAGCAACTTCCCAACCAGCCTTTCCCCAGCAGCTCTTTCAGCCGTGCTCTTTCTATGCGAGAAGTGGAGGCTTTTATAGCTGTACCGGGTCTAAGCCACCAGGTGTCTCAAACAGCTCTCACCTGGCCCGGCCACGAGTCGGGCGTGCTGGTGCATGTGCTCTGGCGTGGCACAGCCCTAGGATGTTATTCACCTGTAGCTGCTTCTGGCACTTTACCAGGCGCCATCTAGAGGCGAGGTCTAGCTGGCCGAACTAGGCCCCCGACAGTCAATAGTATTTTTCACACTTTCTCAATACCTACTACAGCTAAACATTATTTAAATTTCTCATATAAGGACTGCAAAGATATACAGCTTTGCTTTTCTACTATAATGAGGCTATCAGTGGCCACAAAGCAATAACTAAAGATTGAACTATATGGGATTGAAATAATCCTCATGAATGCTAGGAAAGTACTTTGCCACTGAGGTATACCCCCTGCCCCTGGATTTTATTTTATTTATTGAAGTACTGGGAATTAAACTCAGTGGCTCTTCATCAGTGAACTATATCCCCAGCCCTTTCTATTTTTTTTTAAATTTTGAACAGGGTCTCATTAAGTTGCTCAGGTCAGCCATGAACTTGTGCTCCTCCTGCCTCAGCTTCCTGAGTAGCCGGAATTATAGGCATGGACCACTGTGCCTAGTTTGTTTTAATTTTTATGAATACTAGCAGAAGTGGAGAAAAACCCAAATCAATTATATATAAAGACCTTGCAAAAAGGAGCTATTTTTAAAAATCAGCTTTAAAAAGATCAAATATATAGGTTTTAAAAGTAAGTACTGACAATGCTATATCATTTTCTACAATTCTATAGCAAACAACCTAATACTGAGGGGTCAAAATCATATTGTAAAAGCAAATTTTAACCCAGTGCAATAGCACATGCCTGTAATTCTAGTACTTGGGAGGCTGAAACAGGAGGATCCTAGGTTCAAGGATAGCCTCAAGAACTTAGCAAGACCCTTAGCAACTTAGCAAGATCCTCTTTCAAAATAAAAGGGCTGGGAATATAGCTTAGAGGTAGAATGACCCTGGGTTCAATCCCAGTACCAAAAAGTAAGTATTTTTTTTTTCTTTTTTGGAGGAGAGAGTACTAGGGATTGAACCCAGGGTCTTGCAAATACTAAACAAACATTTAGTAATATGCATAGCCATTTTATGTAGTACTGAATTTTTATTTTTTGGTGGTACTGGGGATTGAACCCAACCAGGGGCATTCTACCTCCAAGATACATCCTCAGCCCTTTATTTTTTGTTTTGAAACAGGGTCTCACTAGGTTGCTGAAAGTCTCACTAAATGCTGAGACTTAAACCTATGATCCTCCTGTCTCTGCCTCCCAAGTACTGGGATTACAAGCATGTGCCACCATGCCCAGCTAGTACTGGAGACTGAATTCAGGGCTTGTCATATGCTAGGCAAGTGCTCTACTACTGAGCTACATTCCTAATCCCTTTTTAAAATAATTTAATTTTAAGACAGGGCATTGCTAAATTGCCAAAGCTAGGCTTTGAACTTGAGATCCTTCTGTGTCAGCCTCCTGAGTAGCTGGGATTACAGGTGTGGGCCACCATCCCTGGCTAAAAGTAATTGTTTCAATGAGAAAAAACAGTACTAGAAGCTAGATAGTTTCCAAACTTTTTGCCTACTTGCCCCATCAGTAAAGATTTCTGAGTGTATATTCTCTAACAAATAAATAACAAAAAATCTTACCCTGGCCAATTCATGCCACAAAAACAAACTGAACAAATGCTGTCCTTTAGATAAGAGTTTTAAAGACACTGTACAGATGAATGATTACTTCTAAAACCAGATGGTAAATATCAAAACTACCAAATTACATATAATTAATAGCTTTCTAAATTTGTTTCCCTGCTTCCCTATCAATGAAGTCCAAATCAAAAATTTTAATATCAGCTGGGTGTGGTGACACACACCTATAATCCCAGTACTTGGAGGCTGAGACAGGAGGATCGCAGGTTCACGGTCAGCCTCAGCAACTTAGTGAGGCCCTGTTTCAAAATAAAAAACAAATAAAAATAAAAATAGGGTTGGGGGTGTAGCTTAGAGGTAGAATGCCCCTGGGTTTAATCCCCAGCACCCCAAATAATAATGATAATAATAATAATAATATCGACGATGATATCATCTAAGGGATGAAAATATGAAATTATATCTAATATTCTGATGATACTCTAAGTTAATTTTAATAACACAGCACTATGGATTTCACTATGACATTCATACATGCATATACCATGCTTTGATCATATCTACACCCCTATTACCCCCTCTCTAATAGTTTCTGCTTTCGTGTCATCTCTCCCCCACAAATTCTATGTGAGACAAATTCCACAGACCTCCCGAGTTCTGTCTTATTTTGCTTAATACAATGATCTCCAGTTCCATCCATTTTCCTGCAAATTACATGATTTCGTCCTTCTTTATGGCTGAATAATATTCTATTTGCATATATATCATATTTTTTAATCCATTCATCCATTGACAAGCACCTAGGCTGATTTTATAACTTGGCTTCTATGAACATGGATATGCAGATATATTATGTTTTTGTACCGTCAATATCTCACTAAGTCCTAAAATCTGTCTATGATTTTATGTCTATTGAAGTGAAGGATTTCTGACATATAATCCTTGTGCTTCTGTTTCTCATCATGAAAATGGAAGAAACCAGGATTTTTACCCTTTTTTAATGACAATCTTGAATATTTATGAAATTATGCTTAATAACAAAAACTAAATTGTTCAGTAGTATGGAATTTATATGATTAAAAATGATTTAAAAACGGAAATAGTAATACTGATTAAGGGTAACTCAAAGCAAATCAGAAGATGAATTCCTTATCTTGATAAAGGTTATAAAAAACATTGAGTGAACATATGTAATTGTAAAATTTTAGAAGGATTCCCTTTAAATTTAAAACAAGACAAGAGACCACTATTACTGCTTCCATTCAAAGATGTATTATTCTTATACAACAAATGAAAATAAACAGCAAGGACCACAAAGGACAAACAAAACTGTCATTATTTGCAGATAATCTTAATAGTATATATAAAAAAAATCAAGAGAATATTAAATTACCAAGACAATCTAATGAAAGAGTTCAGGGAGATTGCTGGATATTTATTATTTTGCTTGGGAGGCTGAGACAGAAAGATTACAGGTCTAATGCCAGATTTGGCAATTTAGTGAGACCCTGTTCATAAAAAATAATATTGGGCTGGGGGTGTATCTCAGAGGTAGAATGCTCTTGGGTTCAATCCCCAGTTAACACACACACACACACACACACACACACACACACACACACACACACACACCTTTATGAAAGGACGTAAAGTAAAATCCAAATGTCCAGAGAGATATAAAATTAATAACAATACTTAATATTTACTGAGTTTGTTTTGTGTGTATGTGGTACTGGGGATTAAACCCAGGGTCATTCTACCTCTGAGCCACAACCCCAGACCTATTTTATTTTTTATTTTGAAATAGGGTCTTACCAAATTGCTTAGGCTGGCCATGAATACCAAATCCTCCTGTCTCAGCCTCCCAAATACTAGGATTTTAAGTGTGCACCACCACACCTGGTCTGAGTGCTTTCTATGTGCTAGGTAGATCCTATGTCCTTTTACTATATTAATTCATTTAATCTTCACATTTTACAATTTGTCATTATCTGTATTTTACTGAGGTAGTGAGTTTGTCCAGATCATAGTGATGGTTAAGTGGCAGGTCTGGGATTTGAACCAAGAAGGTTTGGCTCCAGGGTCCATCTTTTTAAGAAGGCTCATACTGTGAAGATATGACTTCTCTTTAATCTACAAATTCAGTGTATTCTAATTAAAAGTCCATAAGACTTTTCTTGAATTAGACAAGCTGATACTAAATTTCAAATGGAAGAGTAATGAGGCAAAAGGCATATATGTAATTTTTTCCCTCCCCAATTGAACTCAGGGACAGTCTACCTCTGAGCTCCGCTCTACCCCTTTTTATTTTGAAACAGGGTCTCACTAAATTATTGTGTGCACTCCTGTGATATAGGCATGTACCAACATGCTGTGTTTTTTGGTGGTGGTGGTACTGGGGATGGAACCCAGGGGCATTTTACCTCTGAGCCACACCCCCAGCCATATTTTATCCTTTTTATTTTGAAACAGGATCTCACTAAGTTGTGGAGGGCCTTACTAAGTTGCTGAGGCTGGCCTTGAACATGCGATCCTCCTGTTTCAGCCTCCCAAGTACTGGGATTACAGGTGTGCACCACCACACCTGGCTTACAACTATAAACAAAAATAAGAAAGACTCACCTACCAGGTATCAAGATTTGTAAAAACTATAGCAAATAAAACAAATGTAGTATCAGTGCAGGCACAGAGAAATTACAATAGACTAATACAGTCTAGAAATATCCAGCATATATAAGCTTAGCATATGACAGAGATGGTGTATTCAAGGAGAAAAGAGTGTAATATCCATGAGAAATGTACTTAACAAAAGAAATATGTGTGTATACAACCACACATATCACATATAAAGTCATATATGTATGTGTGTATATATGTATGTATGTATGTATATGTCAATATGCATGTATGTGTATATGTGTGCATGTCAAGTGTGAATATAAAGATCCCTACAACTCCATAGCAGACTAAAGATGAATTACATATCTAATTATAAAAATAAAACTTGAAAACCATTAGAAATAGATTACCTTTATGACTTCAGAATAGGAAAAGAGGTCACAGAAAGTATCAGACAACATAATTATTTAGCTTTATAACAAATGCCTTTTTTGTTGCTGAGAAGCTAAGATTGAAAGCAGATCTGGTTAGGAGGAGTTGTATATTATATACAAAGGACTGGTATCAATAAGATATTAAAACACCTTTCAAATATATAAGAATAAGACATTTAACACAAAAGACAATGGGCAAAAGATCTGAACAAGTTATTTAACAAAGAAAGTTAGGTTAGTTCCTTGGTTTCCTACACAAATCTCTGCCTCTATAGACGTGCTGAAATTCTTTCCCATCATGTATTTCAAGGACTCCACTTGTCCTGAGTTGAGTCCCCTCTCTAGGAACTCCTCGGGACCCTCTTCTGGAGATATTTCTTCTCCTATGACACTGATTTGATAAATTTATTTGACAATTCTCCAAATTATGGACATTTAGGTTGTCTTCTGCAATGAAAATCATAAAGTATGTATTCCCGTGCCCTGACATAAGTATTTCTGTAAGGCATATTCCTAGAAGTCCTATAGAATTATAGGGTCAGAGAGCATAAGCATTTTAATTTTGTAGATATCATCAAATTGTCACAAATATATCAATTTGTTCTTAAAACAATGAATAGAAGACAATGTTTCTTATTCCCACTCTCGCCACTACTGTATGTCATCAAACTTTATTGCTTTTGCCCACTTCACAGACAAAAAAGCAAGTACTTTATGTTACATTTACCTAATGACTAGTGGCATTAAACATCTTTTTAGCAATTATTAACCAGCTGAATTTATTTATTTATTTTTTTGATGACACTACTCACATCTGTCTATTTCACTATCTGGCTGTCTTACTTTCAATTGATTGTGTAATATTCCTTGCACAATAGAAATACTAACTCATATGTGTTACCAACATTTTCATCATTTGCCTTTTTACCCTGTTTACATTATTTCTTTAGCTTTAACCTTCATATGGTTATTTCCAGAAAGAATGAATGCTTGTTTTTTCAAAATATGAAATAAAATTTCCTTAGAATATTAAGTATCAAAATGAATAACACTATATTTCAGAATGAAATGAAAATGACTATATCAGCACATATCTGAACAAAAAAGGTCAAGAAAGAAATCAAGTTAGTCTTTCTTCTGAGATACAGATTAAAATTTCTAGAAATTACCTATTTATATAACATAAGAATTTTCATATCTACTGTCTTATCTTGTAAAGAATCTCTAAGTCAGGCATGGTGGCCTACACCTATAACCTCAGTACTTGAGAGGCTTGAGACAGGAGGATCGAAGGTTAGAAGCGACCTCAGCAACTTAGTGAGACCTTGTTTTCAGATAAAAAATAAAGTGGGGCTGGACGGTGTAGCCCAAAGGTAGAAAGCTCCTGGTTTCCACCCCCAGTACTAAAAAAACAAAAAACAAAAAACAACCCAAAACAAAAAAACAGGCGTGGCAGTACACACCTGTAATCCTAGTACTTGGGAGGCTGAGACAGGAGGTTTGAGTCTAGCCTTAGCAACTTAGTGAAATCTGTTTCAAACTAAAAAAAAAATTAAAATAGAGCTGGGAATAGAATGTTCCTGGGTTTCATCCCCAGTATCACAAAATAAAATTAAATAGAAATAAATAATTAATAAAATAAAATTGGGGCTGGTGGTGTACATAGCTCAGAAGTAGAACATCCCTAGGTTCAATCCCCAGTAAAACACACATAGGAACGTCTAAAAATAAACACATTAACAGATATAGAAAAATTATTTTTTTAAGTGCAAAACTTGAAGAGCAGTGACATATTCTGAATATTATACACACTTTGATTACAAAAACTAAAAATCTCAAAGGAGAGGTGAAGCTACCTATCAGCTACCAGAAGATCAGCATCTCTTTCTCTTCCTTATAATTTTATAATTCCATGATGTAACAGGATAGTACTGGGGTAAATGAAGTAGGGTGGAGGCAGAACTATGATGTGAATATATTGCCTAGCCGCCATGATAATTATTTTCTTGAAGTACTGTCAAAGTAAAGATAGACTTATACATTTATCTATCTATCCTTTTTTTTTTCCTTCTTCTGCAGTACTGGGGATCAGACACAGGGCTTTTTGCACATGCCAGGCAAGTGCTCTACCATTGAATTATACCCTCAGTCCCATAAATATTTAATTGTTTTTTTTTTTTTTTTTTGCGGTGCTGGGGTTTGAACCCAGGGGCACTCTACCTCCTAGTTACACCCTCAGCCCTATTTTTTATTCTTTATTTTGAATCAGGGTCTCACTAAGTTGCGGAGGGCCTTACTAAGTACCTGAGGCTGGCCGAGAACCTGGATCCTCCGGTCTCAGCCTCCCAAGTACTGGGATTACAAGCATGCACCACTATGCCCGGCCATAAATATCTTTAATAATAAAATTTAATCAATGTCAACAGATCTGTAATAGTTTAAGAAAAAATAAGTTACCTGTGCTCGTTTTTCCATATCCTGGCAAGTACCCAGTTGTTCTTCCATTGCAACTCTGATTTGCCTTGCTTCATATTCCAATTGCCTTCTGGTCATATCTGTTTGTAAGGAAAACTAAAACCACAAATAATATAAAAGGTCAATATCTCACTGTGTTTTTTACTTATTAACCCAAAGCATATGAGTAACAATAAGGAAAATGAGTAAACAAATGTGTAAGTCAAGAAAGAAAATTATTTTTTATTCCAAAGAATCCTAAAACTTGATTGTAGGTGGTAGGCTCAGTCTGGATCCCTGATGTGATACGTAGTTAAAACGCTGATGGCCTTGAACTCACAAATAGCTTTAATTAAATGGGACTGTTTCTTTTAAAATATGTAACTGGCTCAGTTAGAGTGAGACTAACTTTAGTTCCCTTATGATTCTTCTCCACTGAAGAAGCGCTACTTTTAATTATTAAAAACTAGCATATTGGTATGGATAATATGAAAAAAAAAAAATCAAGAAACATGTCCATGACCCTTAAGTTTATACCTCAATTTAAGGTAAGGATTATCATATACATATAGATTAAACAGAACTTTTCCATTTGTAAATGAAGAAAACAGTTAAGAAAAAGTCTGTATGTAACAGAGTTGACCACAAATACACAGACTTCAGTAAAAAAAAAAAATTGGAAGTGATGCAAAGTTGAAATTTAAAAAAGAAGTACTTCTTCACAGAGTGGGTGTTAACTCATTAAAATCTATTAATCCTCTAATTAAAATCCCAGGTACTCTTTTTTTTTTTTTGCGGTACTAGGGATTGAACTCAGAGGCGTTCTACCTTCGAGCTACACCTCCAGCCCTATTTTTTACTCTTTATTTTGAAACTGGGTCTCACTAAGTTGTGGAATGCTTCACTAGGTTGCTGAGGCTGGCCACAAACCCGGATCCTCTGGTCTCAGCCTCCCGAATGCTGGGATTACAAGTGTGCGCCACCACGCCCGGCTTCCAGGTACTCTTATAATTGCCAGGCATACAAAATAATGAAAAGGAAAAGGTAAAATATGATTAGATATATTGGTCCACAAAGAAAATAAGGAAGTGCTATAGAGATTCCAAGTTGTGTGACACATATCTGATTCAGAACAGCATTCCTGTTTAAGAACTCCAAACTGCATTTTAAGTTAAGAGTGGTTCTCACCCTTCTCCCTTGCATCACATACAAGACATTCACATGTCGAATGTATTCCTATAAGTATATCCAAATTGGGGGCTACAATATAGATGAAAGAGCCTGCATGTTATTTCTTATTTCCACTGAGTCAGTTATGACTTCACTCATTTGTCCTCTACTTTCAAATCAGCCTCTACGAAAAAAGTTGAATGTGACACAGGATGTTGCAATAATATGGTTTAGAGCTGATGTTTTAAATAATGTCTGATATTTTCATAAATAGATAACAAGTATTTCCACATGGATGTTCATTAACTTGGTTTCCGAAAATGAAAGCAAAATTAGTAAAAAAAACAAAAGTTGTAAAATACAGCATGTTTAAATTTGCTACCTTGCCCATGGTTCATAAGAATGCCGTATATATCCTATTAAATCAAGATAAAAGCTGGGCATGGTGGCGCACTCCTACAAATCCAATACTGGGAAGCTGAGACAGGAGGACACAGGTTCAAGACGAGCCTCAGCAATGTAGCAAGACCATGTTTCAAAAAAGCAAAAAGTAAAAAAAAAAAAGGGCTGGGGGTATAGTCAGAATGCTCTTTGATTCAAACCCCAGTACCACCACCATCCAAAAAAAAAAAAAAAAAAAGATTATTTAATAAATTAATAGGAAACACCAAACAATTATTTTTTAGATAGTAACCAGTTGCTCTTGAGTTGTCATATATACCTAAGCCCTTTCCTAGATCTGAGCACATGGAGATAAACTCTAGATTTTATATATTCTTGAATAACCAAGTCCTTAGTGAGCAAAACTATGCTGTGGTATTTTATGTTTATAAAAATAAAAACCTCACCAAACTCTTCTGAGTTCCTAATCCTTATCTGCTAACAACTCTCCAATAACTGTCTTTCACTATTTATGTCCCTCAATTCCCAGGAGGATATTAAGGACATTTGTCAGAGAGAGGGAATCCGTTTTTTCCCTTTCACATCCTGAGGGATTGTTCTAGGAAAGTGAACACCTTTAGCTTTAGCTCCTGTAGCCAAGTTCTACTCAAGCAACCTGGCTAATAACTAGCTGTTCTAGAAAAGGTATTCCTTCTTTCCACTATTACTCTTTTGCCTACCAGTTTCTCTCAAAAGTGCTATTGGAAATTGAAAAATCTAAGCTTAAGAAAGCAAGCAAGACAGACAGACAGACACACACACACACACACACACACACACACACACACACACACTTTTTGGTAGTGGTAATACTGGAAATTGAACACAAAGTCATTCTATCTTTGAGCTACATCCCAGTCATTTTTATTTTTTGTTTCTAAAACAGGGTCTTGCTAGGTTGCTAAGAGTTTTACAAAATTGCTGAGGCTAGCCTTGGACCTGCTATCCTCCTGTCTCAGCTTTCCAAGTACTGGGATTATAGGCTGTGTGCTATCACATACAACTAAACACAAGTTTTATTTTAATTAGTCTAATTTATCTTTTAAAAAATTGTATAAAATATTTATGGTATTGGGGATTGAACCCACGAGTATTCTATCTCCAAATGACACCCCTAGCCCTTCTTATTTTTTATTTTGAAATAGGGTCTTGCTAAGTTGCTGAGGCTAGCCTTAAACTTGCTCAGCCTCCCATGTACTGGGATCATAGGTATGTATGTGCCACTATGCCTAGCTAAAAAAGTATATAAAATATTTATGGATGCTGGGCATGGTGGTAC
>PVLC010049911.1:0-10282 GCA_004027655.1 Graphiurus murinus | reverse complement strand
CAATTCCTTTGTGAGATCTAAAAGACACCAAATCAACTCAAAATGGATTAAAGCCTAAAGGATAAGACCTAAAACTATAAAACTCCTTGAAGAAAACATGTAGGAAATGCTCTTTGACACTGGCCTCTGTGATGATCTTTTGGGTATCACATCAAAACCTCAGACAATGAAAGCAAAAATCAACAAGTGAGACAACATGAAACAACAACAACAACAAAAAAAACTTTACAGTAAAGAAAACAATAAGAAAAATAAAAAGCCAACAAATTTCCAACTAGGAGTAAACATTTGCAAACTAGATTACTTAATAAAGAATTAATATCTAATATGTATGTAAAGAAGTAAGACAACTCAAAGAAAAAACTTTATCAATCAATTGTAGGCAGAGCACCTGAACATTTTGCCAAAGTAGACATCAAAATGTCCAACAGATGAAAAAGTGCTTAGTATATCTAGTTATGATGCAAATTAATACCATAATGAAATATAAATTTATGCAGTTATGATTAGTATAATAAAATGATAAGAGATAAGAAGTATTGGTAAGAATGTGGAGAAAAGAAAATCCTTGCATACTATTGGTAGGAATTTAAACTGGCACCATTTTTATGCAAAAATCTTATGAAGACTCCTTAATAAATTAAGAAACTATCTTTTGGATACCCAAAGGAAACAAAATAAGTATCTCAAAGAGATGATGACACGTCTATGTTCATTTTAGCATTATTCATAACGGCTAGTATATGGATACAACCCAAGGGTCCATTATAAATAAAGAAAATATGATATGTACTCACAGTATAATGCCATTCAGCCTTGAAAAGAATGGGAGTATTATCATTTATAACAGTACAGATTAACCTAAAGGATATTGTATTATGTAAAATGAACCAGAAACTGAAAGAAAAATCTCATTTATAGGTAAAATTAAAGAAAAAAAAAAAGAATTGTTTCTCAATACTTAAGGGGGATTGATTCTCTGACCCTACAAATACTCAAATTAATATTCAACTCCCTTATGTAAAATGTTATACTATCTGCATATAACCTGTGTCTATCCTTCTATATATTTTAAATCACCTCTATATTACTTATAATACCTAAGAAAATGTAGATACTATTGAAAAGCTGTTATACTGAATTGTTTAGGAAATATTGATTTTTTTAAAGTCTGTACATATTCATCACAGATGCAAGGTTTTTTTCCCCCAACATACTGAAACAAAATGTACATTTTAACAAAATTCCAAGGTGATTTTGAGTATGTATAAAAGTTTGAGGAATATACTTCTCTAAAAACAAAATGGGAGCCATGCATGATGGCTCACACTTATACTTGGATGGCTGAGACAGGAGGATTGCAGGTTCAAGGCCAGGCTCAGCAATTTAGAAAGACCCTTAGCAAGTTAGCAAGACCAGGGCTGGGAATGTAGTGCAGAGGTAGAATGCCTCTAGATTCATTCCCTTTCAGTTCTACAAAAAAAAAAATTGGATTTCAGTTATTTTGTTGTAATATGATCCTTAAAATAAAACTTCAGTGTAATTATTATTAATCTCATTGTAAAGATGAGTAACCTGTCTTTCAGAATTTTTAAGCAACTTTCTCAAAGTCATATAGCAAGTTAATTAGGATGGAGTGTGAGAAAGAATTTGTCAGAATTATGTGAACCTATGAACCCATATGTGTTTGATCTCAAAGCCTGTTGGGGAAAAAAAAAAAAAAAAACAAAAAAACTATCATTCATGTTTTTAAAAAGTGGATTAAAACCCAGAATCCATCTATATGCTGCCTGCAAGAAACACACCTTACAAGCAAAGATTCCCACAAACTAAAGGTGAAAGGCTGGAGTAAGGTAATCCATGCCAATGGAACTTGAATATAAGCAGGAGTAGCAACCATGATATCAGATAAATTAGACTTCAAGCCTATGCTTATCAGAAGAGACAAAGCAGGTCATTTTTTTACTAGTAAAAGGAACAATACAGCAAGAGGAAATAACAATTATCAACATCTATGTCCCAAACATAGGTGCAGCCACTTTCATAAAACAAACTGTGTATGATATAAAGACACACATGGTTCCCAATACACTAATATTGGGATACACATGCATTAGTCTGGTAGTTTGGTTTCTATTTTTTTAGTAGATACCCAGAAATGGTATTCCTGGATCATACATATAGTATATCCATTCCCCTTCATCTGAGGATCATCCATACTGTTTCCCAGAGTGGTTGCACTAATCTATAATCCCCCCAAAAATGTATTAGAGTTCGAACTTCTCCACAACCTCGCCAGCATTTGTTGTTGTTTTGTTTTTAATGATTGCCATTCTAATTTGGGTTAGGTGAAATTTGAGGGTAGATTTGATTTGCATCTGATTGCTAATGATGTTGAACATTTCCTCATACATTTATTGACCATTCATATTTCTCCCTTTGTGAAGTGTCTATTTAGTTCCCTTGCCCATTTGTTGATTGGGTTGTTTTCTTAGTGGTAAGTTTCTTGTGTTCTCTGTATATTCTGGATATTAGTACTCTATTGGAGGAGTAGTTGGCAAAATTTTCTCCCATTCTATTGGCTCTCTGTTGAGGTTCTTGATAGTTTTCTTTGCTTCACAGAAGCTCTTAAGTTTAATCCAAGCCCACATATTGATCTTCTTTTGAATTTCTTGTGCCTTTTGGGTCTCTTAACAGAGTTTTTATCTGTGCCTATATGTTGAAGTGCGGGACTTATGTTCTCTTCAAGTAGCTGCAAGGTTCCTGGTCTGATTTCCAGGCCTTTGATCCTTCTTGAATTGATTCCAGTGCAGGGTGAGAAAGAAGGGTTTAGCCAAGACAGTGGCACATGCTTGTAATCCCAGCATTTGAGAAGCTGAGACTGGAGGATCTGAGAGGATCTGAGTTCATGGTCTGCCTCAGCTACCTAGTGAGGCATTCCCCAACTTAGTGAGACCATGTTTCAAAATAAACAGTAAAAAATAGGGCTGGGAGTATAGCTCAGAGGTAGAATGTCCCTGAGTTCAATCTCCAGTACCACCAAAAAAGAAAAAGCATGTAGGGTTTGTTTCCATTTTTCTGCATATGGTTAACCAGTTTTGCCAGCATCATTTGTTGAAGAGGCTCTCTGTTTTCAAGTGTATGTTTCGGCCCCTCTGTGGGTGGATTTGTTTCTGAGTCTTCTAATCTGCTCCAGAAGTCTATGTGTCTGCTCTTGTGCAAATACCATGCTGTTTTCATTACTGTGGCTTTGTAGTATAGTTTGAAGTCAAGTATTGTGATGCCTCCTGCATGGCTCTTGTGACTGAGAACTACTTTGGCTATCCAAGGCTAGCTCGCGCTTGTTCCAAACGAATTTAATGACTGATTGTTTTATGTCTAATGAAATATCTTGGTAATTTAATGGATATTGCATTGAATCTGTAGATCACTTTTGATATTTATTCTACCTATCCAAGATCATGAAAGATCTTTCTGTCTTCTAAGGTTTTCTTCAATTTCTTTCTCCAATGTTTTATAATTTTCCTTTTAGAGGTATTTTACATCCTTGGTTAGGTTTATTCCTAGGTATTTTATTTTGAGGGGCAATATCATGAGTGTAAATGTTTTCTGTATTTCTTTTTCAGCAAATTTATGGTTGGCATAATGGAAACCTTCTGATTTTTTAAGGTTGATTTTATATCCAGACACTTTGCTGAATTTGTTGATCACTTCTATTAGCCTTTTGGTTGAATTAGTTTAATCTTCTAAGTATAGTAATATGTCATCTACAAAAAGGGATAGTTTTAGTTCTTCCCTTCCTACTTATACTCCTTTGATTTCCTTCTCTTACTTTATTACTCTGGCTAGAGTCTCAAGCATTATATTGAGCAGAAGTGGTGATAATGGACACTCTTGTTTGTTCCTGATTTTAGTGGGAACTCTGGCAGATTTTCTCCATTTAATATGATGTTGACTGTAAACCTATTGTATATTGTTTTTATGATGTTGAGGTATGTTCCTTCTATTCTGATTCTCTGCAGTGCTTTTAGCATGAATGTGTGTTGTTGGATTTTGTCAAATGATTTTTCAGCATTTTTTGAAATGATCATGTGATTTTTGTCTTTAGTTCTGTTTATGTTATGAATTACATGGATTGCTTTTTGTATGTTAAACCAGCTTTGCATCCTTGGGATGAACCCAGTTTGATCCTGGTGTATAATTTTCTTGGTGTGATTTTGAATGTGCAATGCTAGTATTTTGTTTAGCACTTTTGCATCTAAGTTCATCAACCATATATCACTGTAGTCTGTAGTTGTTTTTTGTTGTTGTTTTTGTTTTATTTTCTTGAGCTGTCTTTATTTGCTTTTGGTATTAATGTGATATTGCTTTCATAGAATGAATTTGAAAGAGTCCTGTTTATTTCTATTTTATGGAATAGATTGAAGAGTATTGGGATTAGCTCTTCTATAAGGTTTTATAAAATTCACTTAGAAAACCATCTGGTCCTGGGCTTTATTTTGATGGTACACTCTTTATTGCTGCTTCAATTGCTTTGATTGCTATTGATTGACTTAAGTTTTCTATATCTTCTTGATTCAGTTTAGAAAGTTTGTGTGTTTCTAGAAATTCATCAGTTTATTCTTGATTTTCCATTTTGTTGGAGTATAGTTTTTCAAAGTAGTTTCTGATAATCCTCTGGATTTCCACATTTTTGGTAGTAATATCACCTATATCATCTCTTATTTGGTAATTTTGATTGATTCTCTCTTTCTTTTGGTTAGCTGGTTCATGGTTTATCTATCTTGTTTATTTTTTTGAAGAAACCAGCTTTTGGTTTTGTTGGTTTTCTGTGTTCTTTTTTTATTCTCTACTTTGTTGGTTTCTGCTCTGATTTTAATAACTTTTTGTCTTCTACTGGCTTTGGGGTTATACTTTTCCTATTTTTCAGTGGCTTTGAGATCTGTCATTAGGTTGTTTATTTGGTGATTTTTCTGTTCTTTTTTTGTGGGCACTCAGTGCTATGAATTTTCTTTCCAAGGTTTTGATGTTTTGTGTCTTTACTTTCATCTGTTTCTAGAAATTTCTTAATTTCTCTTTTTACTTCTTCTATAACCCATTCTTCATTCAAAACTGTGGTGTTTAGTCTCAATGTGTTTATGTGGTTACCCTGGGTTTTCTTATAGTTGATTTCTAGTTTCATTCCATTGTGGTCTGAGAAGACAGAGGGGGTTATGTCACATTTTTTAAAATTTGCTTGTGCTCACTTTGTGGCTCAGGATGTGATCTATTTTGGAGAATGTTCTATAAGCAACTGAGAAAAGTGTAAATTCAGCTGTAGTTGGGTGGAATATTGTATATGTGTCTAATAGGTCCATTTGGTTTATGGCGTTCATTAGGTCTGAGCTATCTTTATT
This sequence comes from Graphiurus murinus, assembly GCA_004027655.1. Taxonomy (NCBI): domain Eukaryota; kingdom Metazoa; phylum Chordata; class Mammalia; order Rodentia; family Gliridae; genus Graphiurus; species Graphiurus murinus. The sequence goes on along the minus strand of PVLC010049911.1, from coordinate 4,886 downwards.
GACTTTTTGTCTATAAGATCAGTCTAGCAATGTGAAAGGAGTATTGAAGTCTCCTAGTGTTATTATATTGGAATCTATGAGTGACTTTTTAATGAAAGTAGCTGCACCTATGTTTGGGGCATAAGTGTTAAGTATCATTATTTTCTCTTGATGAATTGTTCCTTTTACCAGTAAATATGTCCTACTTTGTCTCTTTGGCTGAGCTTAGGTTTGAAGTCTAATTTGTCTGATATCATAGTTGCCACTCTTGCTTGTCTTTGAGTTCCATTGGCATGTATTACCTTGCTCTAGACCTTCACCTTTAGTTTGTGAGTATCTTGACTTATAAGGCGAGAGGTGAGCTGAGCTGCTGCCACTATTGCTGTGGCTACTGCTGTAGGGTCCAGTGGTGCATTTGATGTTTAGATCTCTGTTGAATTTGTAGCAAAATGTCACCTGCTACAGATGTGAAGATCTACAGCCACTTATCCCACATCAAGTTTCTCTGGCTTTTTTGTAGATGGCCTTTAGATGCTGTAGTGCTAGCAGTACTGGTGCCCACGCACAGTTAAAATTTTAAGATGTTGTGGCTGACTGCCTGCTGCTGGTGCAACCTGGATCTGCTACTGGGGTCCCAGGATGTGGTGTGGGTCCACCAGTGTATCACTCGTGGGAACTTTTATGCTTCCCCATTCTGCCTTCTGATTTTTGCTTTGTTCAATTTTTGGTTGCTTTTTTGTTTGTTTGTTTTCTCTTATCAAGAAGCTACTTTCACAGAATTTGCATTTCAAGTTTTACAGGGGCTGAAATCAGCTACTTATTTCAGTTGCCATCTCGCTGGAAGTCTGTACTCCTTTTTTTTCTTTCTTTCTTTTTTTTTTTTGCGGTACTGGTTCAGGGGCACTCTACCTCCAAGCTATCAAGCTATTACCCCCAGCACTTTTTTATTCTTTAGTTTGAAACCGGGTCTCACTAAGTTCCGGAGGGCCTCATTAGGTAGCTGAGGCTGGCCGTGAACCTGGATCCTCCAGTCTCAGCCTCCCAAATGCTAGGATTACAAGCATGCACCACCATGTACGGCATCCTGTACTCTTTATTTTATAGTAGTAAATGTTTGATTGCATGCATAGGACCTCCTATGTGGATGATTTTTTTGTTTTCTAGACTTCTCTCTCATTATCCAGACTTAGGCCAAAGATGGTGGTGAGGATGGGGCAAAGCTGACTGTGAAGGAAAACCATGTTAAAATATTTTGGGGCGGGGGAGGAGTTATCAACTGACTTTTTAGTTCTCCCTTTTCTGTAAAGATGGAAGCAAAGACATATTCCTCATAAACCAAATGATAGTAATTCAGTACATCCACTGAGAAAACTTTTTATATGTTATCTGGAGTAAAGAGAGAGAAAAATGAGTATAGAAAAGTGTAGAAGAATCTTGCCTAGAAAACTTAAAATGTGGAGACCTGGTTGAGGCTAATCTGCATGTTTACGGATGCCAGGTTAATTTTTTCTTTCTACAATGGGTATTATAAAAAGACTGAAAATGCCAATGGTGAGGGGAATAATCTGTTTATCTGTTCTATCCCTTTTGTTTCAGATCTTGAAATGACAAATGTTGACATAATGATTAATAATAATTTTCTTTATATGTCACAATCTAACTATGAGGGACATTTTCTAAAAAATTACCTTATTTAAAATTTTCTGGAAACAACTATAGGTTGAAAAATTATGTCAAACACACACATGCACATGCATGCACACACACACATACACATTTACTCAGCTAATGTTATTATTTTTGTTTTTCATAAACACAGAAGTGTCTTTGCATAACCACTAACAGTTGATGCTTTGATTTTGGCTAATCGCCAGTTTTTTTAAGCCTTAGAAAAGTATAAGTTTGAGTCAAAATTTATTTCTCTAAAGCTCAAGAGTATGCAAATATCACTTTGTTAAGGGAAAATTATACTGGCTGCTCATCAGACTCTTTTAACACCTTTCTAAAATGCTAATTGAATCTATGCATAGCTGGTGGCTCATAAGAGTCAAAACATCCATACCTTTTGCACCCAGATGATCTTCCCCAGCAAGATCTTCTATAATATTATCAAAGTCTGAATCCATTTGTTAAATTGCAAAAATTGTGAACACAGTTGAAAGCCAGAAGCTCAGCTGCAAATTCACTTGGAGAAATAGAAATAAAAATGTAACCCTTTCTGTACTCACACAGTGCTTTGTGTTTATTCATTTATTTTTATTGCTCATTCATTTGAATAACACACTTTTAATTCTCTTCACATCTGTGCAACAAAAAGTAAAACTATTCACACAATTGGATATATGCAAAATATATCTAAATAAACTTTACAAAATGACAAGGAAATAGTCTATTTTAATAGCTTGATTAAGTATAATGGCATCTGGAAAGCTATATGTATACACAACTTATAATTTCATAATATACATATATATCTTATACAATATATGTTTTTATATATGCATATACATCTTATTTATTGTATATATTTATACATTTTAAAAATTATTACCTGATCACAATAATGAACACATCTAACATCTGCAGGTTTCCTCTTGTCCTTTCATAAACCCTACCACCCATCAACTCTACCAAGTTTTCCCTAACAGGGTGTTTTTGACTTTTGTCTCAGGCAAATGCTTTCTCTTGGTATGTATTAGATCATAAGTTGTAGGATTTTATAAAAATTGATTTTGTATCCATCAGAATTTTTGCAGGTATAATCTAAAAATATTGACCACATAGCTATAGAGGAAAAATAATTATTTTCTTATGGTTACAGGTTCAGACCATATGAGACCAGGGACAGCAGATCTAAGGGCCCAAATGGTTATAGGAATCAGAGAAAAGGAGAACACATGGGTTGTGCTCATGTCATGGAGCCTAGGCATAAGACAGGGAACTGGAGGAGGAGGGACACATATATAATCTCCAAGGCCACACCCCCAGGGACCATCTCCTCCAGCCATACCCTACCAGCCTACCAGGTACCATACAGGTAGATCCATGACAATGGATTTATACATTTCTGTGATTGCAATCCTCATGACTCAATTATATCAAGCCTATGTATTAATAAATGAGTTCTTTAGGGGATATTTTATATCTATCTCTGACAGAATTATACACCACTCTTATTCTCTGGCTTCTTAAACTAAAACATAATCAAAATTATTATTATTTTGAGATAATTCATTTTTATATAAGTGTCAGTAGTTAATTTGTGTTGCTAAATAATATTGTATTGAACACATTAAATTCAATATACTAGGGTTTGTTTATCTCTTTATCTGAATATGGACATTTGAGATATTTCCAGTTTGGGCCTTTACAAAAAAGCTGCCAATAGTAAAATAGTATAATAACACAAATAATTAGTAGTGAAATGACTAGGTTATATGGTCAGTATGTTAATTTTTATTCTTTAGCAAACATTTATGAAGCATATTTCTCATGACAGGAAATGTCATAAGCACTTTACCAAATGTTTACTAATATCAATTTGTTCAATCTCATGATTATCAACACAATTTTTATGGATGAGAAAATTGAGTAAGGAGAAATTACTCATTGATTAACCATAAGGAGTTATTTAATGTTCTATCAATATGATTTGCCTTTTTATGTTTATTTCCTATGAAGAGAATCATACAATATGTAGACTTTTGTATGTGTCAGCTTTGACTCACCATAATGTCTTTGAGATTCGTCTACATACTTGTATCAGTACTTTATTCTTTTTTATGTCTCAGTGATACTCCAGTATGAAGATGTATCACTTATTAAATTGATGGCAAAAAATGTTCTTAAATGATGTATATTATTTTCTACTGGGTAGTATTCAAATATTTTGTTTCATGAAATGATAATGAGGGTAATGGTAGGGTTATTTTTTAGATGAAGTTTATTGCCACAATTATAAGACTGAACATCTCAAGGTAAATCATTTAACTAAAAACAATACACAAATAACAATGAAAAACCCACAAAATTCTTTCTTGAGTGAACTCTAAAGATTTGAGATTCATTAAACCAGGCAATGTGTAAACCATTAGGTTATTTAATATGCTAGGTATTGTAAATAATTCTGTAATAAATGTGAGTATACTGATTTCATTTTCATTGAATATACACTTAAGAATGGGATAGCTGGATTCTATGGTAGTTCGATTCTTAGTGTTTTGAAGAACCTCATACTGCTATCCATAGAAGTTTTACTAATCACCAACAGTGTAAAATAATTCTCCTTCTTCTAGATCTTTTTTAACATAGCTTTTTTTTGTTTTTATTCTAGCCATTATAAGTGGTTAAGATATCTCATTGTCATTTTGATTCGCATTTATCTGATGACTAGCGATGTGGCACATATTTTCACACACTTTTTGACCATTTGCATAATTTCTCTTGAAAATTTTCTACACAAATAATCTGTCCATTTTAATAAGATTATTGTGTTTTTCTGCTGAAAGAAGTTGGATAGTGGATGCCAAAGAACTGTTATATAGGAGGAATAAGTTTTAATATTATACAGCACAGTAGAGAGAGTATAATTCACAATTTACTATACATTTTATAAAGAACTAAAAAAACAAAAGTGCAGAGTTTCCAAATGCGAAGAAGTTATAAATGCTTAAGGGGGAAAGAAATGCTAATTATGTAGATCTGATCATTACACATTCTATACAGGTATTGGTTGATAAGAGTTGACCTTATAAATATGTACAAATTTTTATGTTTCTGGAGCTCCAGTGGTGCAAGTTGTTAGTGTGTGATACTTGTAAGATAAATTTTAGATTAGATTTCTCATAAATTCACTAATTAATTTAAAAACCTGAATAATTTCCAAATGAAAGAAACCTATAAAATCT
>PVLC010049910.1:0-10272 GCA_004027655.1 Graphiurus murinus | reverse complement strand
TAAAAAAAAAAAAAAAAAAAAAAAAAAAAGAAACTGATGTAAGATTTTAACTATAAAATTAACATTGGGAAAAATTTTTAAAAATAGAGGAAAGCCATCATCAGTGGAATAAAAGAATGACATAGTTATATGAATAAAGAAAAACCTGGATATATAATGGTGATGAGGCAAACGATAAAGAGAATGGAAGAAAGAGTAGCATTTTAGGTAAGTTTTTTTTTTTTTTTTTTTTTGGCTAATTTTTAGAGATGATACTGCCTTACCTTATTTCTTCTCTTGTTTCTTGAAGCACATTTTGGGTTTCTGTTTGGTATCTGTCTCTATCAATCTATCAATCTACCTATCCTCTGTTTTATTTCTTTATAATTTATTCTTTATTCATTTTAAAGGCTTAAAGATACATAGGCAGTATTTTAATTTTAATTGTTTCCACTCTGTTTATACTAAATGGCTCTTTAAATATTTTCCTTCCCAGTTTTCAACAACCTCGAATATTTAGAAATGACAAATATTGAGTGCTACCATATAACAATAAGTGTTACAAAAGCTGAAAATGCAATGACAAAGTATGACAGTTTTTGGCTTTTTTTAAAAATTTTTAGTTTGAATACCCCATAGTGCCTATGATAAGGGAATTTTTCCTAGGTGACTCTACAGGTAGATTTTGAAGTAGGGAAAGTTAAAAATGTACTGTTCAAATATTTGTTTTGAGAAACTAGGGTTAAAGTTTTCTAGAATCATAGAAAAATATAGAGAATATTATCTTTATTTATTTATTTTGTGGCGCTGAAGATTGAACTCAGGGGTCTCTGATGACTGAGCCACATCCCAAGCCCTTTTCTATATTTTGTTTCAAAAGGGGTCTGGCTAAGTTACTGCACACACTGACCTCCTACCTGTGATACTTCTCTCTTCCTTCCAAGTATTGGGATTATAAGCATGCACCATTTCTTCCTGCTGAGTGTCTCCCTGCTGGGGCATTCATCCACCAGTTCCTATTGTCCATCTGTTGAAGGTTAACCCCACAGGCTGTATCTTCCCTCATCAATTCTGTACTTCTCTTTGGTTGCAGATGAATGGCAGCCTTTGTGTTTAGGAAAAGACCTTGGACTAAATTGGAAAATCACAGTGTTCATTTTAGTTTGTAGGAACCTGAGATTACAGGATCAGCTGCAATTACAGCCACAGCCATGGTGAACTGAAGGGATGTCATAGGGAAAGCAAAAAATATCTAGTACAATTCACACTTCCATCAGTAAATCTTCACTGTCATATAGCCTTCTCAATGCAGGGATCCCTTGAAGACAAATTTAAGTAGTATGATTAATGAACAAACTTACGTAGAATGATTAATAGCTCCTGCTAATGCAACCTGTTTCAAATTCCTAATTAATACTCATCATATTTATTTGTATTTAGATTAATTTTTTTCAGAATTTTAAATAGTCTACTCTGTATGCTCCAAACCCTTAGTTACCTTGTCCATGCCAGATCATTACTGGGTGAAGTAGCACAGAGACAGCTCAATGCACTTACTGAGTTCCAGACCTATTGATCCTAGTCCCAACTAAGAAGCAGCAACCCTAGCACTACAACTTGTTAAAACTTTTAGCAAGGTAGTGACTAGTTCTTAGTCAGTTGGCCAACGAGTGACAGAAAGAAGTTATAGCTTAGGTTCACTAGAAATTTCTGAGTGAAGAATGAGTCTATTACTTTCAATACAGTAAAAACTATGGTTCCAGAGATGAGATTCATGAATTAGTAAATCAGTTTCTAGGCATGATGGTTAGAGAAGTCAATTCTTGCTTGGCCCATTTTCCAATTTCTGTGTAACATCATATATTTGTTGTTTTTTTCCATGCATAAACTTCATCAAGAAGAACAACACCTTCATCTCCTAGGGTATAACATCTAAGATGGAATTTTTACTGAGGCTTTAAGAGTCTACTTCAATTTTCTGTGTGAATGCCTTTAAGTCAAGATGTACAGAATCAGTGGATCCTGTGGTCATGCGCAGTTTTGCACCTCTCTCATCATACAGTGATTGGTAGTAGAATCTCATGAGTGTGAATTCTACATGGAATTCTAAGAAGAATTCTATGAATGTAAATCAGGCCTCCAGTAAGCCTTAAGTAATTATTTTGCCAGAGAAACTGTAGTCAGAATTCCCTGTCCAGAGCAAGTATCAGTTCAAACAAAGACAAATTACTGAATCTCCTAGGGCTAACAGGGACAAATATAAATAATTTTCCTCCAAATCACAGGCTGGTCTTTTCACAAAATGTTATCCTATGAGGGACCTGGAATCATTATTTATCACTGATATCCAACAAAGGCAGTGGTTAAAAAAAAAAGGTTGACCTTGGAGAAGCCTCTTCCACTTTTACCCTGCAACCACATTTGTTGTTCAATGCAAAAGCATTCTCATACTCAGACACAGAGGTACTTGAAAAAACTGAGGCCCTTGAAAAAAAGCATCTTGTCTACCTGATTGTTGGATCATTTAACTGCACAGGATGTCTTCTGATGGAATTTGATAGTGAGACAAAATATTACTTAATATCTTTACTCACTTTCCTAAGTCCATTCACTTGTTTTTTAGCCAATACTCTTTGTGAGTAACTTCAGAGTTCTTTGTCTTTCACGTGCTTGATCCACCAAGCAAGCCACTTATCATCCTTGATGTGCATATATATAGTTTTTTTTATCTCAAACGAGCTTTCTCTTCTATACAATGTAGATGTGCCACATGCACACCTTATATCCCTATCCAATTTAATGTTTTCTATTTATCACTGTACTTTATAGTCAATAATGAATTTGGATATTGTGTAAAAATATTTCATTTTTATTCCATGCCTACATTTCAAGCAAACATATCTCTAATACAGGCCTGTGTTGTTTCTCTCCTGTAAGCTGGTCATATGAAACCTTCCACCAGTTAAGATGAAATAAAGAAAAAAGAAAAAAAAATAGAGAGACAAACATTATATAACAGGGGTAGGTAAAACTGGTTTTTATGTCTGCTTCTTTTTATAATTTACCTGTGCTATCTAAAACTGATTGGGAATAATCTCAAATATACTCTTACCATTTCACCATGGTATTTTTATGTAAATAGCAGTACTTTGGGGGCAGAAAGTGTGTTCTGTTTCCAAAACATTGGGAATCAGATTTGTGATGTTCCCATTAGGGTTTGTCTGTGATTTCTCATAGAACTTTAACCTATTATGGATTTCTCCAGAAAATTTAGATAATTTCCTTATCCCTAACTCAGGAAATCAGTGGGCTCTACTTCAATATCTTTCTCTCTGTGTTATGGTCTGTCTGCAAACTTTCTAGACTCAGTAAACTTGGGCAATTGTGAGGCTTACCTCATTTGTTTCCAATCTTTAAGAGATCACTGTTCTTCACTGCTTCATGTCTAGATCACTCCAACTTGCTTATATTTTGCTGTCGGTGTTATTGTTTCAGAAATGAAGGTAAACACAGGGCCTAGATACCTCATTGTTGCCAACAGAGTAAATCCTCCAGTACTCTTAATTTTTCTCTTTGTTATTGGTTTTAGCTGTTGTCTACTGGTGGTTTTCTTTGTATATTTTGTTACTGCTTCTGTTACAAAGTGCTAATTGAATACATTATTATTGAATATATTTTCAAGTTTTGTGAATTTCAGATATTTTGTCTGTTGAGTAATGATTTTTCTCAATTGATTGCAATCAGGTTGTCGCCTTCTCTCTTTTCCTTTTCCTCTTTTTCAGACTTCATTTATATCTATTAGAAAATATTTATTGTATCTCCAATATTTGTCATTCATGCTATCCATTTTCTGTATATTCTGCTTGTTAAAAGTTTCTTTATTTAGCCAGGCATGGTGGTGCATGCTTGTAATCCCAGCATTTGGGAGGCTGAGACTGGAGGATCTGGGTTCGGGGCCAGCCTCAGCTACCTAGTGAGGCACTCCGCAACTTACTGAGACCCTGTTTCAAAATAAAGAATAAAAAATAGGGCAGGGGGTATAGCTGGGAGGTAGAATGCCCCTGAGTTCAATCCCTAGCACCACACACAAAAAATAATTCTATATTTAATTGTAGACATTTGAATCTGACTCCAAACCAGTGTTTTAATTATATTCCATTGTATGTACAATGTCATTAAGCCCAATCACAGATGCATAATTTAATTTAATTAACCTCTTCTTTTTTCTTATGTCTGGTGTTCCCTGTAGGAAGTAGATTCCAAGATTCTTCTGGTAAGAAATAAGAAAACATTTACTCTTCTACCATATGCTGTGTCTGATTTATACTGGCAGCCACAGGAGATTCATTCTTCCCAAAAGCTTAGCTTAAATTATAAATTGGATATGGGGATATGTTAATGATTTGTCTGATATATTCAGCTGACTCAGTTTTATAATATATTTAAAGTTCTGTACTGTAATTTCTGCCATATCATCTCTACTAATTCTACCCTATAATTCATAGAATCTCAATGAAAGAATTTTTTTATATTAACTCCTGCTAAAATTGATACTTTTAGAACCTACCACTATCACCAATTAGTGATTACATTTTGGCTTCTCCTTATTAATGGGATATTTTATACATACATATAGATTTTTTCTCATATGTGTCTCTGAAAATGATAAGACCCGAATAACACGTTCAACTTCCTTTTATTTTCCAACAGTATTTAGTGTGGGTCTGCTAAAATCAATAAATGGTAAATCAGTCAACTATCAACTCATTACAATTACAGATTAAGAAATGTTTACATCGAAACTTCATGTAAAATTCTATTATTTTATGTATAATATAAAACCCTATTTGTATAAATAATTATCCTTTTATTAAAAGTTTCTTAGAGACACACATACACACATATGTGTTTGTGATGACTGTTTTAGGTGCACGTATGTGTGTGTGTGTGTGTGTGTGTGTTCATTTTTCTACCCTAACATACTTTTTATCCACTGCCCTGTTGACTTTAATTTATCTTGCTCTTTTGTGTTCAATGACATCTTAATTAATGAGCCCTACTTGTTTAAAGGAATTCACTGGAACATGAATGATGAGATTCATTTAAGGTAACTAGCATTTATAGTACCAGTTGTATCTAATTACGGTTCCTTACTCTTTGTTGGCCAGATCAGTACGCTGCCTAAACTTTCTAATGTAGAGTAAGAAAATTACATATTTCCTTCCCATATTCATGTTCTATCCCTACTGCAATATAGTGATTAATTTTCATTATATATAAAAAAAATTATTTTTGTTTCTACTCATCCAGTGAAATAATTTATAGCATATTTTTGTCTAGTATGTGATTTCCACAGCTAACTGCTAAGTTTACTAGTTTCCAATTGCTATTTTACTCGGTGCTCTGCCTCCTTCTTCATTGGTAATGTAGTCGTGGCCTCTATTTTAACTATTGTTAACCAGCAGTCAAGCTTATATTTGTTTTTAGAGTGAAGTGACAGCAATACTCTTCACTGGCATACAAAAAGATAGACACACATTATAATGTATTATATAATGTATTATAATGTATTATATTTTATATAAAACTTAAGCCAATAAATATTTTCTATCCGCTATGGTTTAATTTGGGGTATCAACTTGAATAGCTACAGAGTGATCAGCCATTTAGTCAAACATTATTCTGAGTGTGTCTGTGAAGGTGTCCTGTAAAAGATATATATTTGAGTAGGTAAACTGAGTAAAGCATATTGCCCTTCCTAATGTTGGTAGTCCTCATTCAATCCATCCAAGACCAACACAGAATGAAAGTGATGAGAAGAAGAAACTTCCTGATTGTTTGAGGTCGGTTATTGGTCTTTTCTAACCTTTATGAAATATCTACTTTTCTGGGGCCTTTACACTGCTGGTTTGGGGACTAGAAATTACACTTCATTCTTCTGGCTCTCAGGCTTTTAGATTTATTCTTATACTACTCATCATATATCCTTAGTCTCTAGGTTGACAACTAATTCTGCAGATCTTGGGATTTCTCAGTTTCTGTAATCACCTGGGCCAATTCCTTATCATAAATCTCTCTAGTTACACAGAGAAACAACACACACACACACACACACACACACACACACATACACATTTTCTTGGTTCTGTTTCTCTGGAAAATCCAATTAATATACTATTATTGAAAATAGTCATTGATATAAATAATTATATATAACTTATCAAAGGGTTATTAAGCTAAACCCCTTCCCTCAAACAATTTTTTCATTCACTCCTGTAATATTTTTCTGCACTTATCCTTTCTCCATGATTATTCATTCCATGATTATTGATGAGTTCTTCACTTTCTTATTGTATACCTTAATGCATATTTTTTCTTTTCCTTTACCATTTTAGTAACTAAAATTTCTGCTATGTGGTTCCATAAAAATCTGAGTATATATATTAATTTACACTAACATTGAAATGTATTATCCTTAGATGCCTATATTTCTCACTAGAATGCAACTTTTGGGGAAAGGCTTTGTTTTATTCATCTTTGTATCCTGACTACTTAGTAGATTGTTAAGTACATAGAAAGGGACAAAATGTCTTTTATAAAAGTGATTTGAACTATTAGTGATAACCCAGAAAGGAAAAGTAAAAATATTAATATTGTCTAGAAGAAAATAATCAAATTATTTCTTTAGCAAATTTTAAAAACCTAAATGTATTTTGTAAGAGAAAAGCATAACAAAATTGAAATAATCTAATTTTTCAAAAACATAATATAGTATAGACCAACCTGAACTTTCAAAACTTTTGATTCATGATGATAAAATCTACTAAAATGCTTTTTTACTTGGTCATTGTTTTTCACTATCTTTTCATTCCTTTCTTTTGATCACTCAACTATATTAGGTATATGGTATAAATTGGATTTAAAATATCCCCTAAAGTTCATGTGTTGAAAGTGTATCTGCAATTCAGCAAAGTTCAGATTCAGAGGTGGGACATGGCTGGAGGAGGCAGATCATTTGGGGTGTGTTCTTGGGCTCTATATATGTCAGAGTGCCGCTCCTCTTCCTCTTTATCTGCTTCCCACCTCCATGAGGTGAGAGCCCTGGCCCTCTGCTCTGTGCCCTATCTCCTCTGCCATGGTTTTGCCTAAGAGCTGACCCTTTGTACTGGAACCATTGAAACTGTGAGCTCCAATAAACCGTTCCTCCTCTAAGATGTTCTTGTCAGGATTTTTGGTCACAGGAAGGGGAAGGCTAAATAAAACATTATGTTTAAGGAAAGTTGGATAAAGCTGTCATTTTTGTGAGTGTGTGTGTGTGTGTGGGGGGGGGGTACTGGGGATTGAACCCAAGGGTGTTTTATGTCTGAGCTATACCCCCAGTTCTATTTTTTATTTATTTATTTATCTATCTATTTATTTATTTATTTATTTATTTATTTATTTATTTATTTATTAATTATTTATCTGGTACTGGGGATTGAACTCAGGGGCATTCTACCTCCAAGCTACATCCCCAGCCCTACTTTTTATTTTTTATTTTGAAACAGGGTCTCACTAAGTTGCAGAATGCCTCACTAGGTAGCTGAGGCTGGTTGCGAACCCGGATCCTCAGGTCTCAGCCTCTCAAATGCTGGGATTATGAATGTGTGCCACCATGCCTGGCTGGGCTAGTTTTTATTTTTGAAACATATTCTTGCTAAGTTACCACACACTGGCTTTGAACTTGTGATCGTATTGCCTCAGCCTCTCAAATACTGGGATTACAAACATGTGCCACTATGCCCAGCAGGCTGTGATTTTGAATATACAGAAATTTAGCAAAATTGTACTTCTCGATGTGTGCATTATTGAGAAAATATAATATTTGCTTTTACATATAACATAAAAGATTAAGTTGGCAAGTTGGCAGTAGAAAACTATTTAGTGAATTTACAGGAGTGAATAAACTCAAGTGAATTTTTTTTTACACCAAAGATTGAATGCAAGAGCATTCTACCTCTAAGCTACATCCTAAGCCATTTTTTAAAAATTTACTTTTAAATAGGATCGTTCTGTATTGCTGAGGGTCTCACTGAGTTGCTGATGCTTGTCTTAAACCTGTAATTCTCCTCTCTCAGACTCTCAAGAACTCTGATTACAAGCATGCATCACACTCAGCATCAAGTGAAAACTTTTGAGGGGAGTGAAAATAGGAGAAAATTGAGCCAAATTCTCATTATATTTCTGAGGATATTTAATTATTGTTTAGAGAAATAAGAGTATTAAGATGTTTTCTTTAGGCTAAATTGAAGTAAATGGATAAATAAGCAAGTTTTTCCTAAGTTTTAACTACCTTTTCAAAATTACATGATTTGCAGACAGAAATAAATTTAAAAACAGGGCCCTCCTGGCATTTATTACAAAAAAAAAAAGGAAATTAAGTGGGAATGCAGCAGGGTTTTATTATCAAGGAATAAATTAGTTCAACATATTTTTAAACACAACTGTGGAAGTGTAAGTCTATTGGAAGGCAAAGTAAGAATATATTTGACTGTCAAAGGAAAGTACCCATTAACCCCTGTCAGCTCTCTAATATGTTCTTTAATTTCCTCTCCTCTTCTTTCTTCTTCTCTTTCTTCTTAATGGCATTGCCTCCTAGTATTTGCTACTTAATGCAGAGAACTAGGACTATAGCAGCCATGCAAGTTCATATAGACACATTATATTTATATTTTATTCAAAGGATACGTACAGATGCTTTCTGACTTGCATGTGTTACCCCTCAATAAACCCATTCTAAGTAAAAAATACTATTAAGTCAAAATGCATTTTACATATGTCTCCAACCAAACATCATGGCTTACTATGGGTGGTTCACCCTCATCATGTGGATGACAGACCTGTGGCATGCTGCTGCTCTCTAGCCTCAGGACAGATTATCATAATACATGTTGCTATCCTAGGTAAAAAATTCAAGTTTTAAGTCTTCTTTTTCCTAAATGCATATTGCTTTTATATCATTATAAACCAAAATACTGTAAGTTGAGACATTTTTGTGAATTAGAGACTGCAACCAGTTTGTGAGTTGGTTAATTAATAATTGTTAACCATTAATTCACAAAGAATTTTCATGTTTTTTCTTTCCAGTTCTGTTACTGTTAGCAACTCAATGAAGATGAATGAAGCAAAATATGTTTTGTAAAGATGCTTGAGATGCCTACTGTAGAAGCATCCAACTGTAAGGCAAACTTTAAGTTTCACTTGTCAAGTTTTAAAATATCACCATCCAAACCCACCCACACATATTGAATCAAAATCTGTGGAGGTGAGGCTCGATGTTCATATTTTCTAAAAGGTTTAAAATTAGCTCCAATATTTTCCAAGGGAGGACAGTACAGACAAATGGAATAAATATTCAGTGGTGTATAAAAGCATACTAGTAATATGAAAAGGGAAGTTCTTATTAATTTGGAGAGAAAAGTCCGTGACTTGAACTGATTACTTATTTTGATACCTCAGCAATTATACACTATACATTTGTTTTATCTATAGATACTCTTGAAAATTCCTTCCATTACAGAAAAAATGAATATCATTTCATTATACTACTTTTCCAAATGTTTGTGAGTGTATGGTATTATCATATCAAAAGAAACTTACAATAGGTAATAAGTGGGAGTTTAGCAACTTCTATGAATCAACATGTTAACACTGTTCTCATTTTATTTATTCTTTCTGTCTCTCAGTTACTTCAAGTCAAATACTGTTTTAGCAGTAGTAAATTATCAGTCTACAGGGCTACAGGGCACAGAAGAAAGAAATGTCCTGAACTTCAGGAGCTAAAATCAAATATTTTGGTGCAAAGTTAGGGGGGGTGGAGAGAGAGAGAGAGAGAGAGAGAGAGAGAGAGAGAGAGAGAGAGAGAGAGAGAGAGAGAGAGGAAGAAGAAGAAGAAGAAGAAGAAGAAGAAGAAGAAGAAGAAGAAGAAGAAGAAGAAAGAAGGAGAAGGAAGAAGGAGGAGGAGGAGGAAGAGGAGAAGGAGAAGGAGAAGAGAAAGAGGAGAAGAGAAAAGAAAAAGTGAATAAATAAGTTCATATCAGATCCAGTAAATACTAACATGATGACAGAATGCATCATAGAAAATGACTTGAGGGTGACTCTTTTTTTTTTTTTTTTTGCGGTACTGGGGATTGAACTCAGGGGCATTCTACCTCCGAGCTACACCCCCAGCCCTATTTTTTATTCTTTATTTTGAAACCGAGTCTCACTAAGTTGCGGAGTGCCTCACTAGGTAGCTGAGGCTGGCCGTGAACC
>PVLC010049909.1:0-10281 GCA_004027655.1 Graphiurus murinus | reverse complement strand
TGCCCCCTTTCTTCTTCTACTGCTCTCTTGTCTGTCAAGCTTGTCTGGCATACACATTCCACAAATCTTGAGCCATTATAATGGGTAGCCATTGTGCTATGCACGTCCTTCTGGAAGTACATTGAATGTGAGATTTATGCCACTCAGTAGCATGAGTCTCTAATGACTTATTTGCCATACTCGTGCAAACACACACACACACACACACACACACACACACACACACACACACACAGACGCACACACACACACATACTTGAGGCCACAAAAAAGGATTTTATAGAAGCAGAACAGTGTTGCAAAAGATTATTAAACAAAGGGAAGGGACCAAGAAGAATGAGGGGAAGGTCTGGCAGTGGGGGAGAAGTTAGTGAAATCATGTTAAATGCCTGTTCAAAATGGCCACAGCCAAATATTTTTCCATGGTATTATTATTCACCAATGAAAAAAGAAATCAGAAAAATGCCATCAACAATAACAATTAAAAAACAGAGCTGAAATTCATCCATTATCCTGTTTTCCTATGGTAATCTCTTATCCATGCCTCTTATCCTAGTACTTGGGATGCTGAGACAAGGAGGATCACAGGTTCCAAGGAAGTGTCAACAACTTGGTTAGGACTTCTTTCAAAAATTAAAGTAAAACAAAAGGATGAACTTGTAGCTCAGAGGTAAAATGACCCTGCATTCAATTCTTGGTAAAAATAAACACACACACACACACACACACACACACACACACACACACACCATAAAACAATTCATGGAATTTTTTTAAATTAATGTTTTTCTGAAATAAACACATTTGAGACCTAGCTCTAAGATCCAAGAACTTTTACTTTTCTAAATCTAGGTACAAAAAAAAGTACCAAAGGGTGAGGTAAAAGAGGAAAAATGATGAAGGAGCATTCTTTCTTTTTTTTTTTTTTTAGTACTGAGGATTGAACTCAGGGGCATTCTACCTCCGAGATACACCCCAGCCGTATTTTTTGTTCTTTATTTTGAAACCGAGTCTCACTAAGTTGCAGAGTGCCTCACTAGGTAGCTGAGGCTGGCCGCGAACCTGGATCCTCTGGTCTCAGCCTCCCAAATGCTGGGATTACAAGCGTGCGCCACCACGCCCGGCTTAAGGAGCATTCTTTAAAGAGAAAGAAACCTATGCAACACAAAGGAAATGGGTTGAAATCTACAAAAATAAATTAGAGGTCCTAAAAAAATGTTGACACTTGAAAGAAAACCTGATAACTGACCATCTCTTATAAGTGTCAGTTGAGTAGAGTAGGAACTACTCCATACAGTTAGAGCTGCTCAAAAACCTTCTAGGAAACCTGAAGAAAGGGAAAACCACTTTAAAACATTTGGAAGTGGGCAGGACAGAGGCTAGTTAACAATTCCTGAACACAGGGAGAACCAGCAATGCTTTTGTCTTGGGTTCTTCTCTAAGAGGAAAAAGGACTAATTTGTGTGCACTGACCCATTGGCTCATGGCTGCAATCTCAGTCCTTGCGAGACAAACACTGAACAATCAGAGGTTCAAGGCCAGTCTCAACAACTTAGGGAAACTATTGGTAACTTAGTGAGACCCAGTTTCAGGAAAAAATAAATATGTGGAGAGGGTGTGGCTCAGCAGTAGAAAGCCTGGGTCCTTCCCATGGATTAAATCCTCGGTGGTTTAAAACAAAACAAAAGAGATTATGAAATAGACTGTGGACCACCTTCCTCATTTCCCTAGAGAACACCTTGCTATGTTTGTACCCATCAGTACGCCTTTAAGTTATACATACATAAGCAAATTGGTCCAGTTGACAGCTTTATCATCCAGCTAAACTCCACCTCACCTCACTACAAATGCCCCACAAACCTGTCTGTGTTTGGGGCACAGTTTTCTTCACAAAGGTCCAAAAGCCATTCCAAGGTCTGCCAAAACCCTGGGAACCTTACTCATCCTGGCTGTGCAGGCCATGGCAGGGCCATCTCTGGGGAGCACCCTGGGTGTAGCCTGTTGGTGTTGGCACTGGATTGGGACTTGCCCTTGAGCCACCTGATATCACCCTTCTCTCTGATGCTTCTCCTCTGTCCAGGTGGCTTTGGAAGAACTACCAATATGTGCTGGCCTTCTACTTTGCCATTGAGGAGATCAACAGGGATCCCCACCTGCTGCCCAACGTCACTGTGGGGTTCCAGATCTACAATGCCTTCCCCAGTGACCACAAAACCCTGGAAGCTACTCTGATGTGGTTGTCTGGAGGAGATGAAGTTCGCCCTAACTATGAATGCAAGACCCAGCACATATCTGTTGCCACCATCGCAGGAACCTCAGCAGCATTTTCAGCTGAGATCGGAGTCCTTTTGGAGCTCTATAAAATCCCTCAGGTAAGCAGGCTATTAATTTTGTAGAGTAATGGGTAGATTTATCATAGTGTTTTTCAATAAAATGTGATCATCAGAAAGGTAAAATTTGAGTGCATATAAATCATGACGATTTTGGTGATCAGGTCCCAGTGAATTCCCAACTCTTGAGATAATCAGCAGTGTAAGGAAAAAGATGAAGGAGAAGGAGTTCTGAATGTTGTGTCAAGTGAAGGTGGACATGGAGCCATAGTGGATTCCCAGTACTTGGGAGGCTGAGGCAGGAGGATCATGGGTTGGAGACCATTTCCCCAACATAGTGAGACCCTTAGGAACTCAGAAAGGCCCTGTTTTCAAATTCAAAATACAATATTCCTGGGGTTATAGTTGGGAGTAACAATGCCCCTGGGTTTAATTCACAGTGCAAAAAATAGAGTGCCAACCAACATATTCATTCCTCAATCACTGGGAACATTGGTTCCTGACATTGCACAGCTCTGGGCCTCCTAGCTAAGATCTCCAGCAAGGAAAACTGTCCACTCCCAGGCATGATCATGTCAGGGGCCTCCAGAGTCCAGTGACCACAAGATGTAGAAAGGACAACACCTGGGCACCTGGAAACAGCTATCCAAGAAAAAACACTGAAACCTCCAGAAGTTAGAAATCTGGGAGTCCAAGTACCCTTTCTGCTTCTAAACTGTGCTTGTCAGGTATTCTTGTCACAGTGGTGAAAGAGCTGACTAAAGCAGACCTGCCCACACCTCAGGTCCTTTTCTGAAAGTACAAGTAACTCTACCAACACTCAGGATGGGTATTACTGCAAAACACAGACAGTAGATTAGCAGCATTGTGTTCAGGGAGAATTAAGTTTAGGAGAATGGTGCAGTGTAAGTAAAAACAATCTTCAAGAACACATAAGTTCATGTGTTAGGAAATAAAGTATAAACTACCAAGAGGCCAAGGTATTAAGGGGCCATTTCACCATCAGTGTTTATAGGCGGTGTTGATTTCTGTGGCTTCCTTTCCACATCTACAGAAGTAAGAGTGAAATAAAATCTACTATCTTGATGATGCTACACTGCAAGTCATACCTCAATATTTCCCAGGGCAAAACATGAAACCAATTGTAGATCTCAATTTTCCCTTTTATTTCTATGTTTTGGGAGGTGTAGTATTGTGGTTTGAACCTAAGATCATTCTACCTGTAAGCTACTTATCCAGAAGTTTTGTTTGTTTTAAATTTTGAATATCCATCCCTCATTAATTTACTGAGGTTGGACTGGCTCCTGAAATGCTCCTGACTCAGTCTGCCAAGTACAGAGATTACAGTTGTGTGCCAGCATGTCTGAATCACTTTTACTTTCTAAAGGTAAGGACAGTCAGAAACACTGTGTTGTGAGTACCCACAATGAGGAAACTAATTAAACTCTACAGCTCTTTCAATTGTGGTTCTCTCTCTTTCTCTCTCCCCCTCTCTCTCTCTCTCTCTCACACACACACACACACACAAACACACACACACACTGGGCATTGAAGACAGCAAAGGACATCATATACTAAACCACAGAAACTGACCTTCTATTCTTGAAACAGCGCCTTGCTAAGTAGCTGATGCTGGCCATCAATGTGTGACCCTCCTGTCTGAGGCTCACAATCAAATTACAGGGATCACAGATGTATGCTACTGCGTCTGGCTCAATAGCCCTGTCTTTTACAGAATATTCTTATCCTTTTCTCAGGAGGGACAAACTCAAGTCTTTGTAAACGTAGAAACATGTTTTGGTTTGCTTTTTCAGGTCACATATGGACCTTTTGATACCATGATCAATGACAAAGTCCAGTTCTCATCACTCTATCAGATGGCCCTGATGACAGCTCTCTGGCCACTGCGATAGTCTCACTACTGCTGCATTTCGGCTGGACATGGGTGGCTGTCTTCATATCTGATGATTTGAAAGGAGAAAAGTTCCTTCAGGGTCTGAGTGTAGAGATGGTGAAGAAGGATATCTGTGCAGCCTTAACACAAAGGCTCCCTGACATAACGAAAACGTATTCATCAAGTATCGTCACTACCATGAAGATGCTCAGCCTTTCCTCTGCAAATGTGCATGTACTCTATGGTGAAACAGGGAGCCTCATCATAGTGGACCTGATGTCTCAATTCTTTCTAAACACGAGGAAGGTGTGGATTATGGCAGACAAGTGGCATATTGTTCACTTTGAGAAGCTGAGCTTTCTGCATTCTTTCCATGGAAGCATCTCATTTTCACATCACAAGGTAGAAATTCCTGACTTCAAACAATTTCTCCAGACAGTCAACCCTTCTCAGTACCCAGAAGATTTTTATTTCAGTATTGTGTGGCTTGCCCTTTTTGACTGCTTACCTGCTGGGTCATTTTGTGGAAAAATTGCAGAATGCCTACCAAATACTTCCCTGGCTTTTAGGCCAACACAATACGACTTAGTAACTGTATCTCACACCAGCTATTTCATTTATAATGCTGTGTATGCCGTGGCCCATGTTCTCCATAGAGTGATCTTGGAAAAAATATCAAAGGGATCTCCAGACCATGCAGAGCAGACCAGACTTTCTCCATGGCAGGTAAACCTTCTGCAGAAGCAGGCAAGGGTTAAGAACCTGCTGGCACCTGTGGGCATCATAGTGAGGTGCATCCTGACTGTTTTTATCCCCTGATCAACAGGAACAGGCAAGAAGGAATACAGGCACATTCATACTGGCTCTAGGTATATGTGGAAATGTTTTCCATGTGTGGCATACTCTGCTACTGGAAACTTCCATCCCATATTATTTAATTAGTTGAGTCAGAAAAACATTTTGTATGTAGTAGGAAATGCTGTACAATATCTCAACACAACCTGTGAGTGGCAGAGGGTGATAAAAGATTGCTCCAATCTGCAATTTTCTGGGACTGTATCCAATGCCAGGAGACACGATTAAAGTACTCATGTTTGATTATTTTATGCATCATTGAAATGGACTTTACCCATTTTGTCTCTATTACTCTGACATTTCCCTGGGAAAGAAATTATTTTTAAACTGCTACATCTTCCCTCTTCCTTGTTTTATTTTTTGGAAGGAGTAACACCCCCAACCATTTTTAATTTTTTTCTGGAAGAGTTTCAAAAGTTTCAGAGAGCTTTACTAAGTTGCTGAAGTGGGCCTCACACTTGTGACCCTCCTGTTTCAGTCCCCTAAGTACTTGGATGACAGGTCTGTTCCTTTGAGCTAAACCTATTTTTCATTATTCTTCCAAAGTCTAAAAAAATTTGGAAATATGATGAGTGGTTCCAGTCTTAAATAGGAGACCAGTGATTGTGTCTCTCCTTTTGGAATGTCCTTCCAAGGTTTAAGATGTATTTTTTGGATATTAACCATTGTTGATCTGAATCCATAATCTGTATATGAAGTATATTTATAAACTCATGCAGATGGGTTAACCTCATCAATTAATTTTGGGGATATGTATTATAAGTTTAATGTACAAAGAAAGGCACATATGTAAAAAGCAATGTCAGAAAGTTTAAGCCAAATCTATTTTCTACTTTTCCTGGTAATAATTTCTCATGTGCCAATTTGTTCCTACTGGAAGATGACATATAAAATGTAGGTCATTTTGTCCAGATGGATTACAAAAATGTAATGGAAAATGTTTCAAACAAACATCAAAGCTGTGTAATCTATCAGAGGCTAATTGAATTTCCACAAAGAGTGACCTAGGAGCCAGAGATTCAAAGATTACCAGACTCCATTAAAATACACAGTAGAACTGGGAGGCATTTTATTTTTATTTTAGTAGGTACCTGGAGCTTCCTGCAATGTTTCAAGACAATAGCTTGGTCAGTGGAACAACCAAAAGCATAGACAAAAATACATCCATGTTATGCCTTCTTTAAACTTTTATTGAGATATAAGTGATCAACCCAATGAATTTCAAATATTGAATCTTTATATTCTGATAGGTTGTGAAATGAAGGAACCAGGATTTCTTCCCCATGATGAAGGAATGAAACAGTTCCACCCTTATTATAGCCTTTCTAAGTACAAACATTAGCTTCTAAGCTGCTCCAAATAGACTTTACTCATCAGGCTAGTGGAAGAACCCATTTCAACACCATCCTCTTGGCAAGCTGTAGAAGTCCTGGACTCCATTGGTCCGCCACTGTGTCCACTGGAGAACTCTTCTCCTCTCTTGTTCCCATGAGATGATGTCTATAGGAAACCACAGATGTTTGCCTCTTCCACTGAGGAAACCTAAGTTTAGGAAGGAGAGAAAGCAGGATTGCTTAGGAATTAAGGACTTTCCATCTTTAATTTTTATGTATACTTTATTTCCAAATCTATGCCTCTTCTCCAGCTACATCCATTTCTGAAGAAACTCCAGTTTACCAACAGTGCTGGCCAGCACATTTCCTTAGACAAGAAAGGAAACCAAATGATCCATTATGATATCCAGAATTATGCGAATTTCCCTGGTGGCCTTGGGTTGCTGCTTAAAATAGGGGAGTTTGTCTCCGAGAGTCCACGGAATCAGAGCTTGGGCATAAATGACCAAGAGATCATAGAGTGGCCTATTGGCTTCACACAGGTATAATCTGTTTCCTTATTAGATTCAAAAAGAGGTATATAAATAGAGTCCTGTACTTGCATGGAGGAGTATGCCTGTCATTCCAGTACTGACAGGCTGAGATCGGAAGTATGCAGTTTCAAAGAGAGCTTCAACTAGCAGTGAGACTCTCATCAACCTAGCAAGAGCCTGTTAAAAAACAAAAGTAAAATAGGGCTGGAGGTGTAGTTGAGAGTTAGAATGCCCCAGAGATCAAACACCACCTCCACAAGGAAAAAAGAAATAAGGATATAAAGACAGACAGACAGACAGAAAGAAAGAAAGAGAGAGAAAGGAAAGGAAAAGAAAACAAAAAAACCAGAGTCTATAGGCCTTATGGGAAATCTCAGGGGTAGAGCACTTGCCAGCCATGCTCAAGATCTATATTCTACCCCAATTACTGCAAAAGTAACTAAGTAAAAAGAATCCTGAGATGAAACCGAGTGTCACACCCATATCTCAGCACTAATTTCACCCATTGTATCCTGACTTTGTAGTATTAGATTTTGCCTTGATAAATTCTGAACTAAAATCTGCATAAATTGGAGGCTGGTATATTCTACTTTTAAAGTTCTGGTATAATAATTCATACAGCAGAAATGAATTAAAGGAAGTTAAAAATTATAACAGAGGTAAAGTATAGAAACATAAACACCAAGTATATTCATTCATACAACCTGAGAACCTTTATCATATATGGTCAGAAAACTTGGTATGTTTTGATGTATACTATAAACAGAAGTAGATTATGAAATAATATACCATTCACCTTTTGGGAGGTATTCCTTTCATTTTTCCTCATATTTTCAATGACATCCACTCTTGAAACACTGTTCTATTCAGCAGGTTTTCTTCTCCTTTATAAGTTCTAGTGCTAGAGATTGACACCACAGGGCATTCTGTCACTAGGCTAATCCATGAGCCCTGTTTTCATTTTGAGACAGTATCTTACTAAGTTGTAGAGACTGGCCCAGAAATTTCAATCCTCCTGTGTCAGCATCCAAGGAGCAGGAATTACAGGCATGTGCCACCACACTAGGCTCTCCTCAGAACCTTAAACAGCAAGAAGATTTCATGTACTCCTTCCACGATTGGACATTCCCAGGCTACTTTAAACTTTTATTAGTGTATTGCAATTATACATCATAGTGATACAAGCATCTACAGACATGGGTCTTGGTGTATTTTATTCTGCATCCCACCATGCTTTGTGCTCCTCTCTCACAAACAAGTTACAGAGATTGGTAGTAATCACTTCACATATTTCCATAGCATTGTCTAAATGTTCATTTTCTCTATTGTCCTTTTGCCTCTTCCCAAACCTCATTCTGCTATTTTACTGCAACTGATTTGTGAAACAATCATTTAATTACATTCTCACTATTTGGAAACCCATGTGTCATCCTGGTATCAGAAGCCCACAGGTAAAATAAGCACAATAATAAATAAGCGTGTCACACCCTATCTGAGTTTCTCTGTGTGTATGGGGGAGGGGGAGAGGAGTCCAATAATCTCCTTTAAAGATACATCTGTAAAATATTATCTGACAAACAATTTACCAGAACCACATAAAACATTGTATAAAAAGGAATTGGATAATGAAGTTAAATAAGATTAGAGAGAATGCTGGAGGTGTGGGTGGTGAAGTCTGACCAAAGCAATAGTGTACTGTGGTGATATTTTGTGATCAGTTGAGATGCAGAGATGATAGCTCAGAATAGAGACCCAGAATCAAGTGTCCAGATTGGATGGGCATGGTGGGAGGTGGTGATTGTGGAGAGATCACCTACTGTTCAAGGTCAAAGTTTTTTCTTTATATTCTAAAACACTATTAAAATAGATAATAAAGTACAATACTCTAACCATCACCTCTTTTCCTCAGACTCCTCATTCTGTGTGCAGTAAAAGCTGTGGCCCAGGATTCAGGAGAATCCCCCAGGAAGGAAGACCAGTCTGCTGCTTTACTTGTGTTTTATGCCCAGAGGGACATATTTCCAATATGACAGGTAAAATCTACAGAACCACTCTACAATAATTCTCTCTCTGTTTCTCAGTAAGAAGAAGCCAAGGATATTGGCAGGGAATCAGAGTTGTCTTTGTTCGCCATCCTCCCAATCTTTTGATATATGCATGCTGTGGTCACTGCTTGCCCTACATGTGCCAACTGTGGCCTGGCATGGCTCAGCCTATGAGATCAGTGTGGCACTAATTCCAGGCTCCCTGTGAAATTCCAGCACTGCCCACGACAGTCTCTTGTTACCTTACGGTGGGCAGGCTAAAGTCTACTCATCAAATGCAAGATGTGTTGACCTCATGGCTACCTGTGGGGCCCCTGAAGGTGGGAAACCAATTAAAGAGGGCAGCACTTTATCCCCTGGTGGTATGCATAGAGCAAGTGTGCAGGAATTTTTCATGGGAGGATTTTAGTGTATTGGACCTCGTCTAAACCCTATGCAAGGCCTGAGTACACATTCTTTATACAAGACCCTGACCTTTGCAATATTATTTCCTTCCCATAGGAGAAGGAAAAAGAGCAGGTTAACATATGAAGACATGAGCTTTGCATGGTGACTCATTCCTGTCATCTCAGTACTTTAGAGGTTAAATCTGTAGAACTGCTGGTTCAAGGCTAGCCTCAACATCTTAGCAAGACTCTCAGAAACATAGGGAGACTCTGTTTCAAATAATAAACAGGGTAATGAAGCTCAGTAGAAGAATGCCTCTGGTTTTGATATCTTGTAAAAAAAATGAGTAAATAAATAATAAATATTAATATATGTAAATAAAACGATGACATGAAAACTTCATGTTTTCATGGCACAGTGTAGTATCTGTATAGGTATTTTTACCCAATACATAAATATAAGAAATCATATACTTAAAAACACAATGTGAATTTTTCAAACACATATTAGTCTCATTTTTCTCAATAACAAATATCCCTTTTGAAAGCATGCATAATTACAAAGTGATTTTATCATGTTTGTGTTTGCATGTTGGTATGTGGTAATGTAGGGAACTCAGGAGCATTGAACCACACCTAATTGGCCCCGCGTCCAATTTTATTCTTCTTTTAAAACAGAACCTCACTAAGTTCCTGAAAGTCTCTTATTTTGCTGATTCTTACTCTTAAACCTGCTATTCTCCTGTCTCCACCTTGAAAATACTGGGATTATGCCTGATTCCCACGATATAAGCAGTAGTATTTATTTGATTTCATTTACTTGCAAAATGATTAAGTTCAGGTATGTATATAGTAACTAAATGATGAACTCCTGATTTGTGCCAGATTTTTTTTTTTTTTTTTT
>PVLC010049908.1:0-10281 GCA_004027655.1 Graphiurus murinus | reverse complement strand
GTACTGGGGATTGAACTCAGGGGCATTCTACCTCCGAGCTACACCCCCAGCCCTATTTTTTATTCTTTATTTTGAAACCGAGTCTCACTAAGTTGCGGAGGGCCTCACTAGGTAGCTGAGGCTGGCCGCGAACCCGGATCCTCCGGTCTCAGCCTCCCGAATGCTGGGATTACAAGTGTGCGCCACCACGCCCGGCTCCGATTTTATTTCTTATTTGGAAATAGAGTCTTGCTAAGTTGCCAAGGCTCGCTTCAAACCTGCGATCCTCCTGTCTCAGCCTCCCAAGTACTGGGATTACAAGTGTGTGCTACCCTGCCCAGCCTGAGAAGCCTTCTTACCTCCAAAATTTAACCTAAATCTTATCAAGCTTCTACAGATAATTGCCAGGTTACATAAATTCAGGGAATAGAAGAAAAGTTAAATATAATTTATAAAATAGCTAAATGGAGAAAGCAAAATATTCTACTGAAACAACAACAAAATAACCAAATGCCATGTGTGGGTCTTATTTACATTCCAATTCAAACAAACCAACTACAAAAGTACTCATTTTTTTAGAAAACTGGGAAATCTGAATATGGACCTTACAAGACATTAAGGATTTATTTAATTTTTGTGGTACTGAGAATTGAAGCCAGGGATGTTCTACCACTGACTGAGCTATACCCCTAGCACTCTTCATTTTTTATTTTTTAAAAAGTTTTATCTATCTATCTATCTATCTATCTATCTATCTATCTATCTATCTATCTATCTATCTGACTATCTATCTATCTATCTATCTATCTATCTATCTATCTGTGGTACTAGGAATTGAACTTAGGGGCATTATGCCTCTGAGCTACACCTCCAGCCCTATTTTATTTTTTAATTTGAAACAGGGCCTCACTAAGTTGCTGAGACTGGCGTGGAACCTGCAATCCTCCTGTCTCAGCCTCCCAAGTATTAGGGTTACAGGTGTGCACCACCACACCTAACTCATTTTTAAAAATTTTGAAACATGGTTTCACTATTACTATGTTACTTCACTATGTTACTTCACACTGGCCTTGAACCTGGAATCCTGTTTTAGCCTCCAAAGTACTATGATTACAAATGTGCACCACCATACCTGGATAGTATTAACTGTATTTCTAGTGATAATGGTGTTGTGATGGCTTTTTTTTTTCCCCTGTGGTACTGGGGATGGAACCCAGGGGCATTCTACCTCTAAGCTATATCCTCAGCCCTATTTTATTCTTTTATTTTGAAACAGGGACTCACTAAATTGCAGATGACCTCACTAAGTTGCTGAGGCTGGCCACAAACCTGCAATCCTCCTGTCTTAGCCTCCCAAATATTGGGATTACAAGTGTGCACCACCACACTTTTTAAAAAAAAACCATTTATTTTTGGTACTGGGAATTGATCCCAGGAGCATTCTACCTCTGGCCTTTTTGTGTGTGTGTGGTACTGGAGATGGAACCCAGGGGCATTCTACCTCTGAGCCACACCTCCAGCCCTATTTTATTCTTTTACTTTGAAACAGTATCTCACTGAGATACAGATGGCCTCACTAAGTTGTTGAGGCTGGCTGTGAAACTTCGATCTTCCTGTCTCAGCCTCCCAAGTACTGGGATTACAAGCGTGCGCCACCATGCCCAGCCTCTGGCCCTTTTTTATTTTTTATTTTGGAACAGGGTCTTGCTAAGTTGCTACTTCCAGGCTATACTCTTTTACTTATTTATTTATTTATTTTGTGGTACTGGGGATTGAACCCAGGGGCATTCTATCTCCAAGCTCTGGCTCCACCCCTAGCCCTATTTTTTTTTATTATTTATTTTGAAATAAGGTCTCACTAAATTGTGGAGGATCTCACTAGTGGCTGAGCTGGCTGTGAACCTGCGATTCTCCTGTCTCAGCCTCTCAAGTACTGGGATTACAAGCGTGTGCCACCACACCCAGTCTTTTTTTTTTTTTTTTTTTTTTTTGCGGTACTGGGGATGGAACCCGGGGGCATTCTACCTCTGAGCTACAGCTCTAGCCCTATTTTTTATTCCTTATTTTGAAACAGAGTCTCACTAAATTGCGGAGGGCCTCACTAAGCAGCTGAGGCTGGTCACGAACCCGGACCCTCTAGTCTCAGCCTCCCAAATGCTGGGATTACAAGTGTGCGCCACCACGCCCAGCTACACGCAGCCATTTTTATTTTTCATTTTGAAACAGGGTCTTGTTAACTTGCTGAGAGTATTGCTATGTTGCCAAGGCTGAGCCTGAATCTGCAATCCTCCATTCTCAGCTTCCCAAGTATTGGAATTATAGGTATGTGCCACTATGCCCAGACAATTTTTTTTTTTTTTGTGGTATTGGGGGTTGAATCCAGGGGCATTCTACCTCTGAGCTACACCCCCAGTCCTATTTTTTATTCTTTATTTTGAAACAGGGTCTCACTAAGTTGCAGAGGGCCTCACTAAGTAGCTGAGGCTGCTCTTGAACCTGGATCCTCCAGTCTCAGCCTCCCAAGTACTGGGATTATAAGCGTGCGCCACCACGCCCAGTTCCCAGACAATTTTAATATAAAATATTTTCAAGGTTGCTCTCATAAAGGTCTCTATTGGACCTTAAGTTTTCCTAAACACTTTTTCTATGCACCCCCAAGTGAATCTGGCAGAAAACCTGCAGGTGGCAAGACGCTGAGCCCGGGCAGGGCCGGGCAGCCTGAACACTTGTGCATCATAGGCATCATAATCAACTTGGATGGGAAGGGCGTTCTCAGATTCTTTTGGCGTTCCGAGCGCTGAAATACACAAATAATACAAGCTGTCATGCAAACACAGTTCAAACTGATGCCTGTAAAGAGTTCACCAAAATCTTCTAGGCACAAATGATCATCATCTATCCCTGCAAAAAAATGGCATGATAACCCATTCATCAAGTGGTTGAGACTAAATGACTTATATATCAGTGACACAAAAATTGTATAGCACTAAATAAAGGCTAGGTGTTGGTAGCATTTTATCCGTCTGTGAGCCCTCTTTAAAAATACCATCTTATATGGTTAGTGCTTTAAAATTTTCCACCCAATCCCTACAACTGACCCCTGGGGGAATATGAGGTTTTTGTCATCATCCATCTTGCAATTCACAGGAGAAAAATACAATATAGCACAAAGGAAACTCAGGTCTCCCAGGTGTCCTGTGAACCTTTTTAAGTGATTTCACATAATTTTGTTGTCACAGATTAGCCGACTATTTCTAAAAATGATGAAGAAGGTCTCAACAAATACTCACATGTATCACGGCCATTTTTTGCTTTCTCAGAGGCAGGCTACAAAATTAAATAGATATAAAATCACTTTCTCCTCTGCTAGAACACATCACAACATACAGGATGTATGTGGCTATTCCCAGGGTAGAGACCACATCTTAATCCACCCTGTAACTGGTGGAAAGGCAAAGTGAACAGCTGACTCCTGCCTTCCAGCATCAGGTCCCAGGAGGGCCTCTACATCCCACATCGCATCTTTATTTATTCTCAAGACCCCTCCAGTGGGGACATCGACCCCATTTCACAGGAGAGGGTATTCGATTCTACAGGGGAGCAGGAACTTGCTCAAAGTCACACATTTAGAGGTGACAGAGCCAAAATTCAAACCCAGACTTTCAGACTCTTGATCATTCTACGGCTGTACTTCTACCATGGCTAGGTCCTACTTGACCTGAACCGTGCTTGCTTCCCTCCACCACAGAACCGTCACTTGTCTGCCTACATCTACCAGAGTGGAGCTCCCCATGGCTGCTCAATTTGCTGAAATGGAGTACAAAGGTGGGGAAAAACAAACCAATAGAACTATCACCTTTTTTAATTTTTTGGAAATACTGGAGATTGAACCCAGAGCCTTGTGCATGCTAGGCAAGTGCTCTCTCAGTGAACTACATGCATAACTCCTGCATTGTTTTACACACACACACACACACACACACACACACACACACACACACACGTCTCACTAAGTGCAGAGTGCCTCACTAAGTAGCTGAGGCTGGCTGCCAACCCGGATCCTCCGGTCTCAGCCTCCCAAATGCTGGGATTACAAGCGTGCGCCACCACACCCAGCTCTAAGAAAAATTTCTTAATCCTTACTTGTGACCCTGTAGGGAGATGAGGGTACTTCAGGATCCTAATAATTACATCAATGTGTAACAATCCCTGAAGGTCCTGAGGATTGGTGACACCTACCTTCTTTCCTGCTAGTTTTATTCGTGGGGTGAAACTGTTACAAAAGAGCTGGCTTTTGGATGTGTAGAAACTGCAAAAACAAACAAACAAAGTAATTAATCTAAACCTTAAGACACAGCTATAATCCCCAGCATGGACTCCCTCTTGTAACTAGCTTTGTTTTAGATTCATCCATCTTCCAATTGCAATTACTAAACATTAATTATGTTTTTGTTATTCTATTCTTTTTTCCCTTTAAATTGTTTTGTGTGTGGTAGTCCTAAATCCCAACTACATCAAAATCTCTTCATTGTGGCAGGGAGATTAAGCCTATTTACACAGTGATACTATTCACTTGATAGTGATGGTGGGCCCACAGAAGACTCTTGTCTTCACTGATCTGATCAGCATTTAGTAAGCAAGAGTAACCCAGGCAAGAAAACAAAAAGGTTAGTACTCAAGAAAGATGGCAGACACCATTAAATCCGAATTCCTCTGAAAACAATCCTGTGGGGAAGGGGAAGGGAAATACTGGGATTGAGCGCAGGGACATTTTACCTCTGAGCCAAGGCCAATTTTGCTTTTTGTTTTTGTTTTGTGGTACTGGAGATTGGACCCAGGGGCATTCTGCCTCTGAGGGATATCCCTCAGTCCTATATTATTTTTTTTATTTTGAAACAAGGTTGCAGAGGGCCTCCCTATGTTGCTGAGGCTGACTACAAACTTGCAATCCTCCTGTCTCAGCCTCCCAAGTAGTGGGATTATAATCATGTACCACCATGAAACAAGGTTTTACTAAATTGCTGAGGCTGGCCTCAAATCTGCAATCGTGTCTCAGCTTCTCAAGTACTGGGATTACAGGCATGAACCACAATGTCTGGCTTTGAAAATAATCTTGTCAGGTACACAAGAAAATTGGAAACCAGCCTTGTACTGGGAAAGGTGAATAAATTAGTGAATAGGTTATGTAGCCCTTCTATTTCTCAATCACCTATCTATCTATCGTACTGGGGATTGAACACAGAGGCATTCTACCTTTGAGTTATAATGCCAGCCTGATTTTATTTCTTATTTGGAAACAGAGTCTCACTGGGTTGATCCAAGTCTCACTACTTGCTGAGGCTGTCCTCAAACCTACTATCCTCCTGTCTCAGCTTCCCAAGTACAGGGATTACAGGCGTGTGCCACAATGCCCAGCTATTTTTTATTTTGAAAGAGGGTCTCACTAAGTTGCAGAGGGTTTCACCAAGTTGCTGAGGCTGGTTGCAAACCTGTGATACTCCTGTCTTGGCCTCCCCATGCCCTGCTGAATTTGCTATTTTTGAGAGTTACAGTCTAATATCATAATTTCAAATAGTTGAAACTAATATCTGTACCTTTGCCGTGGCCCTCCTGTTTTCACACCTAGGCATGCCTCTTAACCTCTCTGGTACTCAGTTCTCTCCACTGTACAATGTGACTGAATGGTCTACGCAATCTCCACGTTAGAGTCCAGTCATATCCTCTTCATCCCAGTATTATAATTCGCATATGTGATATTTCTTTGCTTTGTGGAGCAGTTTTCATTATTAGCCAATAATACTTTGGGGATAATAAGATCTCACTGAAGACAATCTGATTTTACTAAAGTCTCCAGCCTTATCCACTGGGAACATGTGCCCACTTCTAAAGTGGCTTTATGGACAGGAAGATAACAATGACTCCCGTGAACAATCTAGGCTCTGCCCCCTTGTTCCCATGCCCAAGTGGCTTGGCAAACATGCATGTAGCCATGTGAGAACAGGTGTGGCACTCCCTACCCTGGCTTCAGAAGGCCCCACATGTGGTTCTCCCCCAAGTCATTAACTGGAATTGGAGAACCAGCTGAGGATGAAAAGTAAAGGGACAACTCAGCAAACTCAAGTCACTATGACGTAAAATTTAAGAAAATTTTAAAGCTTTAACTCACATACACATACAATTGTGTGTTCTATAACTACTTTTACCTTATTCCCTTAACTCAAAACAATGAAATATGGATAAGGATTTTATGTGTATTGAGGGAGAGGGGTACTGGGAACTGTACCCAGGGGAGTTTTATCGCTGAGATATACCCCCAGCCATATTTTATTTTTTATTTTGAAAGAGTGTCTCACTAAATTATTCAAAGTCTCACTAAGTTGGTGAGGCTGGCCTCCAACCTGAGATCCTCTAGTCTCAGCCTCCTAAATAGGGCTGGGGGTGTAGCTTGGAGGTAGAAAGCCCCTGGGTTCAATCCCCAGTACCGCAAAAAAAAAAAAGTGTTCACCTCATCCTTACAGAGCAGGCCAAACAACTAATGCTTGCTCATTCCCAGTTGTTCAGCTATAAATACTTACAGATAACTAGCAGAAACTACCATACCAATGGCAATATGGCTTATAACAAAGACCGGGAAGCCGGGTGTGGTGGTGCATGCTTGTAATCTCAGCATTTGGGAGGCTGAGACCGGAGGATCTGGGTTCACGGCCAGCCTCAGCTACCTAGTGAGGCCCTCCGCAACTTAAGTGAGACCCTGTTTCAAAATAAAGAATAAAAAATACGGCTGGAGGTATATCTCAGAGGTAGAATGCCCCTGAGTTCAATCCCCAGTACCGCAAAAAAAAAAAAAAAAAAAAAAAAAAAAAAAACAAAGACCGTGGATATACTACAAGGCTAAAATCAGATTTCTGATAAATTTTCAAGTGGATCTCTAGAAAGATTTAGAACTAAATAGAAACCAAAAGAAAAGATTCTGTGGAGCTTGGCATGTCGTGGCACAGAGAAGGGTAGAATATTCTGGAATTACTGAAGAAAAGGCAGCTATTGACTCATGGGAGTAATACAGAAAGGATACACAGAAGAGGGACATTGAAACTGGGCCTCAGAAGATCAACAGGAATTTGCAAGGGAAGGGCAGGCAGAAAGTCTGTCCAGGTAGGAAGATGCAGAGGTGAGAGCAAGACATGGGTCTGCCAGGCAGAATGAGTTGCAGAGCGCCTCACTATGTAGCTGAGGCTGGTTGAGAACCTGCAATCCTTCGGTCTCAGTCTCCCAAGCACAGGGATACAAGTGTATGCCACCATGCTGGGCTGAATTTAACAGATTTAGAGAGAGAGAAAAAGCAAGGAAGGAAGCTATTCAAAACCCTTATCAAGCCGGGCGTGGTGGCGCATGCTTGTAATCCCAGCATTTGGGAGGCTGAGACCGGAGGATCCGGGTTCGAGGCCAGCCTCAGCTACCTAGTGAGGCACTCCGCAACTTAGTGAGACCCTGTTTCAAAATAAAGAATAAAAAATAGGGCTGGGGGTATAGCTCAGAGGTAGAATGCCCCTGAGTTCAATCCCCAGTACCACAAAAAAAAAAAAAAACAAAAAACAACAACAACAACAACAACAACAAAAAAAACCCTTATCATCTGCTGTCCACCAAGACCACACCCACCTGTGGTTTATCCAGTGAGGAATATTATAGTCATCACCCAGGCGAGAATCCCGAGGAGAGTTTCGATTATGTAGCTGCAAAGGAGAAAGCCAGCACACAGATAAGCTGGAAAACAAGCAGATCAGGCAACTGACAAACTTCTCTGTTTTTAATTATCATCTAACTGGCCTTTAGGAAGCAAATCCAAACTGGAATTACCTTGAATAATGGGACAGCATGTAATGGTTGCTCTCCCATGCACACCAAGTCTACACCAATTCCTAAAAGGAAAAGACAAAAAGAGTTGAAGGGGTAGGGGGGCAGCAGGAAAAAGTGTTCCAATCAATTAATGATATTAACTTGTATGATGCAAAGCCAACTAAGTCTCCTACAATGTGCAGCTTCATCAGTGCTGCCAACACAGTTCAGAAGTAAGTAGATGGATTCTGTGATTTTCTCTCTAGTCCTGCCATACCTGCCACTATTCACTGCTTGTCATCTAGCCTTTGAGTGTCCTGCAGGTCATGATTTGTGAAAAATGATAACAAGGCCTCTACTATTCAAGTTTTAAGGCAAAGAATGAAAAGAAACCTTTCAATCTCAGTCAGTAAAAATCCATACCACTTAACAGAACTTTGGCCGGGAGTGGTGGCACACACTTGTAATTCCAGTAATTGGGAGGCTGAGACAAGAGGATTGCAGGTTCGAGGACAGACTCAGCAAGTAGTGAGACTCTCATCAACCTAGCGAGACCATTTCCAAATAAGAAATAAAATTGGGCTGGGGTACAGCTCGAAGGTAGAATGCCTCTGGGTTCAATCCCTAGTACAAAACAAAAAACCAAAAACCAAAAAACAGAAGAGTGTGTGTGTGTTGCTGGGGACTGAACTCAGGGCCTGTGTATGCTATGCAAGCACTCAACTACTGAGCTACATCTGCAGCCCCACCACAGCTGCTGCTTTTTTTTTTTTTTTTGGTGTGTGTGGTAGTAGGGATTAAACTCAGGGGCACTCTACCACTAACTAGATCCCCAGCTCTGTTCATTTTTAAATTTTGAAACAGAGTCTAACTAAGTTGCCCAGGCTAGTCTTGAATCTACGATCCTCCTATCTTAACCTCCCATGTACTAGTTTTACAGGGATATGCCACCATGCTGTGCTCCCAGAGCTTCTTTATTGGCAAACAGGATTTACTTTCCACTGTATCTCGATGGTGAAACACAAATCAATCTGGGGGGCATGGGGCCAAGCTAGGAGTGCAGGGCACATCATGGAGGGAGAACTGAACCAGATAATCAGATGGTGCTTCCCAAGATGGGCTAATGGCGTACCAGTCCATCCAAACAATGCCCTTAGAAAGGAGTCTCTAGGATCAAATATGTTTGGAAATTCAGAGTACCAAATATTCCCTTTACAGACAATCAAGATATACTAACATATTAAAAAACTCTGAAGGCTGGGAAAGATGGCACATGCCTATGATCCCAGCTGCTTGGAAGGTTGAGACAGGAGGATTCAAGTTAGAGACCAGCCTGGGCAACTTAGCAAGACCCTATCTCAATATAAAAAGGACCACAGATGTAGCTCAGTGGAAGTATGCTTGCCCAGTATTTGCAATGCCCTGGGTTCAATTTCTAGTGCATGGAAACAAACAAACAAACAAACAAAAAAAAAAAAAAAAAAAGAAAAAAAACTCAGGAAGATTTGCAATTATTGAACATGCTTAACTGTAGATGACTCCGCATTTCTCAAATTGATTTGGCCATGGAATTCCTTTTGCCACCTAAACTTCTACTGATATCCCCAGATCTGTGACACAGAGACCACTTTGTGATGTGTGAAAGTAAGAAGTCAGTAAAAGATCAGAGTTTTAAGGGCAAGTCAGGCGGGGACGAGTGGCACATGCTTATAATTCCAGTACTTGGGAGGCTAAGACAGGAGGACCCTAAGTTTGAGGCCAGCAAAGAGTAACTTAGTGAGACCTTGTTTCAAAATTTTAAATATATAAAATACAGTTAGCGGAGCCGGGCATGGGGGCACACACTTGTAATCCCAGTACTTGGGAGGCTGAGACAGGAGGATTGCAGGTTTGCGGCCAGTCTCAGCTACTTAGTGAGGCCCTCTGCAACTTAGTGAAATCCTGTTTCAAAAATAAAGAATTAAAAAATAGGACACTGTGTAGCTTGAAGGTAGAATGCCCTTGGGTTCAACCCCAGTTATCCCCCCCCCCCCAAAAAAAACCAATTAGCCAGGCATGGCGGCACATGCTTGTAATTCCAGTATTTGGGAGGCTGAGACAGGAGGATCCTGGGTTTGCAACCAGCCTCAGCTACTTCGTGAGGCCCTGCAAGTTAGTGAGACTCTGTTTCAAAATAAAGAATAAAAAAAATAAGGCTAGGGGTGTAGCTCAGGGGTAGAATGCCCCTGGGTTCAATCCCTGGTACCACACACACACACACACACACACACACACACACACACACACACACACACATATAAAATATATAAAATTGCTGGGTGTGGTGGCGCATGCTTGTAATCCCAGCATTCGGGAGGCTGAGACTGGAGGATCCGGGTTCGCGGCCAGCCTCAGCTACCTAGTGAGGCACTCCGCAACTTAGTGAGACTCGGTTTCAAAATAAAGAATAAAAAATAGGGCTGGGGG
>PVLC010049907.1:0-10280 GCA_004027655.1 Graphiurus murinus | reverse complement strand
TCTTCTACATTACTTTACCTTTATGTACTTGTGTGTGTGTGTGTATGTGTGTGTATGTGTGTGCTACTGGGGATTGAACTCCAGGGCATTATATCTCTGTACACCCCCAGCCCTTTTTTTTTTTTTAAACAAGTTCTTTCTAAATGAGTCTTGCTACGTTGCTGAGTCTGTTTTCGACCGTTCGATCTTCCTGTCCTTAGCCTCCAAAGTACTGGGATTATAGGTGTGTGCCACCACATCCAGTTTCCATGTGTTTTTTTTTTTTTTTTGCGGTACTGGAGATTGAACTCAGGGGCATTCTACCTCCGAGCTATACCCCCAGCCCTATTTTTTTTATTCTTTATTTTGAAACAGGGTCTCACTAAGTTGCGGAGTGCCTCACTAGGTAGCTGAGGTTGGCCGTGAACCTGGATCCTCCGGTCTTAGCCTCCCAAATGCTGGGATTACAAGCATGCGCCACCATGCCTGGCTCCATGTGCTTTTTTTTTCTTTTTTCTTTTTTTTTTTTTTTTTTTACAATTCCATTAATTTGAGAGGTGATATTCTCTAAAATTACTTTGGAAAAGATCTGGAAATTAAAAGGCTTTGTGTTTTTTGGAAGTAGTCTTTTAGAAAAAAAAGTACATTTCAAACCACTAAACATTATATAAATTTAACTATGAGAATTGTACCCGAATACATAGATTAAGATCAAGTGGAGAGCAAGTTTTGGGATAAAGTTTTTAAAATTTTGGGACTTTTTTGTTTAACAGAATTTATCATATGTACATTAACGGCAGTGTAGTAACAAACTGGTTCAGCTTGATGGTGTAGTTTATAATAATATTAATTAAAATAATCTTCCATTTTCTCTCATTGCTGTAGGTTATAGTAGAATATATTATTTACCTTTTTTTTTTTAGCATTTATTATGTAGTGGGCACTTGACACAAGTATCACTTTTTTTTTTTTTGGCAATGAGGATTGAACCCAGGGACATTTTTACCTCTGAACTATATATACCCCCAGCCCTATTTTTTATTCTTTATTTTGAAACGGGATCTCACTAAGTTGCGGAGTGCCTCACTAGGTAGCTGAGACTGGTTGCGAACTTAGCCTCCCAAACGCTGGGATTACAAGTGTGCGCCACCACGCCTGGCTTCCCAGCTCTTTTTATTTTGAAACAGGATCTCGCTAAGTTGCTGAGAGTCTTCCTAAATTGTTGAGGCTGGCCTCAAATCTGTGATCCTCCTGTCTCAGCCTCTCAAGTATTGGAATTACAGCTTGTGCCACCACTCCTAGCCTAACATATTAATCTTTACAAGTGCCTCATAAATAGGTACTATGAGCTAGGTGTGGTGGCCCATGCCTATAATCCCAGTACTAGGGAGGCTGAGGCAGGAGGATTGCAGGTTTGAGGACAGCCTTAGCAACATAGCGAGACTCTGAACAACTTAGTGAGATTGTTTCAAAACGAAAAATAAAAAAAGGGCTGGTGGTGGGTAGCCGGTAGGTACGATGTACAGTGCCTCTAAATTCAATCCTTAATATCACCAGAAAGAAAGAAAAAGAAAGGCGAAAGAGAAAGAAAAAGAAAAAAGTAAAAAACGTAGTTACTTCTGTTTTACATATATGAAAGTGAAGCTCATGTT
Organism: Graphiurus murinus; assembly: GCA_004027655.1. NCBI lineage: Eukaryota > Metazoa > Chordata > Mammalia > Rodentia > Gliridae > Graphiurus > Graphiurus murinus. The sequence goes on along the minus strand of PVLC010049907.1, from coordinate 8,649 downwards.
AGAGGTTTAAGAAATGTCTCTGGAGAATGATAGTGTTAGGATTTTAGGTTGCTCCCCCTAAAGCCCGTGTTCTTTGTATTACTCTATCCTTGGATTAAGCATCATATGAATAGGAATAAAGAATGAGTCAGTTGAGATAAGGGATTAGACAGTAATTCAAATCAGTGAAGTGCTACCCAAATATCAACTAGTGTTATCTATGCTTTTCCATTCTTTCTGTGTATGAAAAGGGGCTTCACAGACCAAGCATGGTCTATAATCCTAGTTCTAGTCATATGGCATTCATTTATTTTTCAGATAGTGTCCCTTCTATTCTTTTGTAGAACTTACAATAAATTCTTATTAAAAACAAATGTCCAGGCCAGGCATGGTGGCTCATGCTTGTAATCCCAGTACTTGGGAGGCTGAGACAGGAGGATTGCAGGTTTGCAGCCAGCCTCAGCTACTTAGTGAAGTCCTCTGCAAACTTAGTGAGACCCTGTTTCAAAATAAAGAATAAAACTAGGGCTGGAGGTATAGCTCTGAGGTAGAATGCCCCTGGGTTCAATCCCTAGTACTGCAAAAAGAAAAAAAAGAAATGACCAGCCAGGTGTGGTGGTACACACCTGTAATCCTAGTACTAGGGAGGCTGAGATAGGAGGATCTCAAGTTCGAGGCCAGCCTTGGCAACTTAGTATGACCCTGTTTCAAGATAAAAAAATAAAAAGAGCTGGGGGTGCAGCTCAGTGGTAGAACATCCTTGGATTCAATCCCCAATAACCTTTTTACATGTTTAATTCAGCAAACTGTTGACACAGCTCAGCTAATTCCTAGTCTCGGCAAATGAAATTAAAGGTTGATTTTGGGTCCAGCTTCTGGGAAAATGAGTCAAGATCATTCCACTTGGAAATGCTTGTTAAGTGCTGAAGATTCATTTTTTATGGTACCTAATTTTTTTTTGTATGTCTGTCTTTTCACCCCTGCTGCACCTTCTTAGCTTACCTTTCTTCATCTTTGCTGTTGATAATTACTTCAAAGTTCTCTCTGCTACTGTTGCCTCAATATTATAAAGCCCTGCCCCACCCCTTTCTACCTTTCCTTGATGTTCCTTTACCAGCTGTTTCTACTGTGTCTGGTAAAACCTGTGCAGAAGTGTGAGCAAAGTCCTAGGTTCTTAATCTTTTCTTCCAACATTTCCTTCCTCTCCTAACCCATAACTGGAAGTAAGGCCTATTCGGTAGTAATTACTATTACCCCAGTTTTGCTAGTTGAATATTCTGCAACTCCTTAGACAAGGGGGGGGGGGCAGTCAATGTATTTCTAGTCTTTCACTGTTCCTCTGTATCTTTGGTTTGCCATTTTTTACACAGCTGTTAACTTTCCAAAGTCTGTTACAATGCACCAGTAAAAGTATTAAAAATGAAAAGTCTGTACCATCTGCTTTCCCTTGTTTCCATTGCTTTTCCTGATGACTTTCAGGATTCACATGGATAAGTTTTCTTTATCAAATTCCCTAGTATTCACTTTGTCTAGTGCTTCACTGTTACCAGTTATTATCTTTTTCTCTTACATCTGAAGCTTCACTCTTTGAATCCTTCCTCAAATATACTGAGGTCTCTTCTATCCTAAAACAAATCAGTAAAATCCCTCTGCCTTTAAGATCATTCTGACTGGGCCTGGTGGTGCACACTTGTAATCCTAGTACTTGGGAGGCTGAGATGGGAGGATTGCATGTTCGTGGCCAGCCTCAGTAAACTTGTGAGGCCCTCTGCAACTTAGTGAGACCCTGTTTCAAAATAAAATAGAGCTGGAGTGTAGCTCAGAGGTAGAATGACTCGGTTCAATTCCTAGTACCACACACACACACCCATATATACACAAATAGGGCTGGGAATGTAGCTCAGAGGTAGAATGTCCTTTGGTTCATCCCTCACTCCCTCCCAGATCATTCTATATGCAGGTTTTTCTTTTACTCTCACTCATTCTTCTCCTGTTTCTGCCCTAGTACTTTATAATAAATGCACTTTCAGAAGATCCATATACTCAGGCATTTTCAAAGCCTTTTTAAATTATCCTTAATCTTTCTGTAGTATCTAAGATACTGATCATCATCCTCTTTTTTTTTTGTAGTTTTGGGAATTGAACCCAAATACTACATTCTATACATTCTACCTCTGAGCCACAACACCAGCCTTTTATTTTTTATTTTGAAACAAGTTCTTTCTTTTTTTGCGGTACTAGGGATTGAACTCGGGCATTCTACCTCTGAGCCACATCCCCAGTCCTATTTTTTATTCTTTAAAAACAGGGTCTCACTAAGACCCTGTTGAAACAGGGTCTCACTAAGTTGCAGAGTGCCTCACTAGGTAGCTGAGGCTGGTCTCGAACCCGGATCCTCTGGTCTTAGCCTCCCAAATGTTGGGATTACAAGCGTGCGCCACCAAACCCAGCTGAAACAAGTTCTTTCTAAGTTGCTGAGGGTCATGATAACTTGCTGAAGCTGGCTTTGAACCTGCATTCCTCGTGTCTCAACCTGCGTTCCGCCTGTCTCAGCCTCCCAAGTACTGGGATTATGGGTATGAACCATTTGCCCAGCTTCTTCATTCTCCTTGAACCTCTGTCCTTTGATGAGATTTAAAACGTAGGTGTTTGGCCCCATCTAGCCTGGTAAGGCCATTTTGCTTGGCATGTGTCTGTCTGTTGGACTCTGGTCCTTGTCTTATGGCCTGTACTGACTAGCAGAGAAGGGGTGGAGCAGGTTGGCACTGTACATCTTATAGTGCCCTGTACCCTGTGGACTTTTAAGTAAATAATTGATTTGACTTGTCAGTCTTCCTGCTCTTTCTCTTCCTCTCTCTCTCTCTGATCCTGTTGTGGCTTGTATATAAAATAGATTGTCCACTTCTGGTCTTGATTCAGGTTTAAAACTATAACATTATAAAAGTAGTCTTAAGTCTTTTTTAGAGAAGAATTTTGAAATATGAATTTTTGCCAAACTCCTGTTAGATTTGAAATGCTCTAAAAATTTGGGAAAGCTTAATGAATATAAGTTAGTGGCCTTACTGAGAAATCTTTTATTTTAGTATAGTTTTTTTTTTTTTTTTGCGGTACTGGGGATTGAACTCAGGGGCAGGGGCATTCTACCTCCGAGCTACACCCCCAGCCCTATTTTTTATTCTTTATTTTGAAACCGAGTCTCACTAAGTTGCAGAGTGCCTCACTAGGTAGCTAAGGCTGGCCGCGAACCCGGATCCTCCGGTCTCAGCCTCCCGAATGCTGAGATTACAAGTATTTTAGTATAGTTTTTATGGAAAGTTCTTTTCTTTTTTTCTTTCATACAGGGGGTTGAACCCAGGGCATTCTATCTCCAAGCTACAGCCTTTTTATTTTTTTAATTTTGAAACAGTCTTCCTAAGTAAGTTACTGAGGCTGGTCTCCAACCTGGGGTCCTCCTGTGTCAGTCTCCCAAGTGCGGGGATTACAGGTTCATGCCACGGTACCTGGCATGAAAAGCTATTTCTTTTCTTCTTCTTCTTTTTTTTTTTTTTTTTTTTTTGTGGTACTGGGGATTGAACTCAGGGGCGTTCTATCTTTGAGCTATACCTCCAGCCCTATTTTTTATTCTTTATTTTGAAACTGGATCTCACTAAGTTGCGGAATGCCTCACTAGGTAGCTAAGGCTGGCGGCGAACCCAGATCCTTGTCTCGGCCTCCCAAATGCTGGAATTACAAGTGTGTGCCACCACGCCAGGCGGAAAGCTATTTCTGGGGGAAAAAAAAAAAATCAGACTCTATCACAACAAAAATAATTACATATTTAGCGTGTTGATGTATGTTTGTAATCCCAGCATTTGGGAGACTGAGACCGGAGGATCTGGGTTCTTGGCCAGCCTCAGCTACCTAGTGAGGCACTCCGCAACTTAGACCCTGTTTCCAAATAAAGAATAAAAAATAGAGCCGGGCGTGGTGGCGCACGCTTGTAATCCCAGCATTCGGGAGGTTGAGACCGGAGGATCCGGGTTCGCGGCCAGCCTCAGCTACCTAGTGAGGCCCTCCACAACTTAGTGAGACTCGGTTTCAAAATAAAGAATAAAAAATAGGGCTGGGGGTATAGCTCGGAGGTAGAATGCCCCTGAGTTCAGTCCCCAGTACCGAAAAAAAGAATAAAAAATAGGACTGGGGGTATAGCTCAGAGGTAGAATGCCCCTGAGTTCACTCCCCAGTACCGCAAAAAAAAAAAAAAAAAAAAAAAAAAAATTACATACTTAGGCTCTCCGCAACTTAGTGAGACCCTGTTTCAAAATAAAGAATAAAAAACAGGACTGGGGGTGTAGCTTGTAGAATGCCCCTGGGTTATATCCCCAGTACCACACACACACACAAAAATTACAGTGAGAATTTCTTTCTTTTTTTTTTTTTTGCAGTACTAGGGATTGAACTCAGGGGCATTCTACATCTGAGCCATACCCCCAGGAGCGTTCTACCTCCGATCCATACCCCCAGCCCTATTTTTATTCTTTATCTTGAAACCAGTTCTCACCAAGTTGTGGAGTGCCTCACTAGGTAGCTGAGGCTGGCCGCGAACCCGGATCCTCCAGTCTCAGCCTTCCGAGTGCTGGAATTACAAGTGTGCGCCACCATGCGCGGCTTGAGAATTTCAATATCATAAAATTTGCAGCCTGGTTTTGTTTTCAGCATTGTTTGCTATAATAACATTACACTGTAACAGTTCCTTGGAGTTTAAGATTTTTTTTTTTAATATTAGGGATTGAGCCGTGTGTGTGTGTGTGTGTGTGTGTGTGTGTGTGTGTGTGTGTGTTGGTGAGGCTAACTGAGCTACATCCCCAGTCCTTTTATTAATTTTGAAACAGAATCTTGCTAAGTTTCTGAGGCTGGACTCGAACCTGTGGTCCTCCTCATTTCAGCCTCCCAAGTACTGGGATTACAGGTGTGCACCACCATGCCTGTTTTGACCTGAATTTGCTAAGGCCATTTCAGAAAGTTGCAGAGATATTTAGCAAGGAGTAGCATGAGCAAATGTGGATTAGGGTAATATAAATTTAGTAGAGCAAATTTTTTAGCTGACTTGTGTCAATGGAAGGAAACAGTACTGAGCAGTGCCACTTTTTTTTTTTTTTTTTATTGTTTTGTTGTGCTACATTAGATGATCTTTTAAGATTTGCTTCTTGAATTTTTTTTTTTATCATTAGAGATTTGAGTCATTCTCTGTCCTCAGATGTTTATCACTTTCCTTGATAAGAAATGGAATTATTTAGTCCAGAGAGATAATCAAATACTTTGGACTCAGTCTGGAGATTCTGGCTCACTTTTTATCATATCTACCTATATGAACTTAACTCACTCTACCCTTTGGGCTTGATATTTGTCAAATGAGAAAATAGAATAATTTCTAAGAAGATAATTACTGCTGGGTGCTAGGTATCAAACTCAGGGGCATTCTACCTCCAAGCCATACCCCTAGTCCTATTTTATTTTTTATATTAAAACAGGATCTCACTAAATTGCTGAGAGTCGCTCTACATTGCTGAGGCTGGCCTGGAACCTGCAGTTCTCCTCTCTCAACTTTCCAAGTACTAGGAGTACAGGTGTGCACCACCATGCTCAGCTGAGTTGGAGGTGTTTTGATAACCAAGACATACCGAGTTTCAAAGCTACTTTTACTAATGTAATCAGAAATGTGATGTGTGGCCAGTGATGTAATTTCTTGGTAGGATGCTTACCAGCATGAGTGAGGCCCTGGGTTCCATCTCCAGTACTTGGGGGAGAAGGGGATTGATTATCATTAGATGTAAGAAATGTAATATAGCTGAAAGTTACAAATTATTAAAGGATGCTCACATCAGCAGCAATGTTGCATATATTATAAAATTACTGGAAAATATTGCCCAAAAATGAAGAATCTAAAGCGTGAAACCCAATGTCTGTGTCAAGATTACAATACTTTTGGGGCAAAATTTTTAGATGTTTGTTTACATGGAAAGTGGATAAAATGGCAAAAAATAAAAAGGATGAAATATTAACAGAAATAACTAATAGTGCTTAGCGCTTACTGTGTGCCAGCTACTATTCTGAGAGTTTATAGTACATTTATTTTTTAAATTCTGTGTGATAGTTATTAACTTTATTTTATACATGAAGACATTGAAACACAGTTAACTTGCACGTTCTGTTATTGAGTGACATAGGTATAACACCAGAGTTTTTGTTCACATAAATTATCTGTCACAGCCGGGCATGGTGGTGCATGCTTGTAATCCCAGTACTTGGGAGGCTGAGACAGGGGGATCCGGGTTTGAAGCCAGCCTCAGCTACTTAGCAAGGCCCTTTGCAATTTAATGAGACCCTGTTTCAAAATAAAGAATAAAAAATAAATAGGACTAGAGCTGTAGTTTGGAGGTAGAATGCCTCTGGATTCAATCTCCACTACCAAGGGGGGGGTGTTATCTGTCACATCTTGCTGGGTGTGGTGGCACATACCTGTAATCCCGGTGATTGGACCCAGTACCACAAACCTACCTCTGAGCTACTCTCTCAGCCCATTTTATGTTTTTATTTTGAAACGGGTTTCTCTAGGTTGCTCCCTTCGTTGCTGAGGCTCTCCTTGAAACTGGGATTCTCCTGTCTCAACTTCTCAAGTACTAGGATTACAGGCATGTGCCACCATGCCCTGCTGAGACCCTGTTTCAAAATAAAAAATAAGAGCTGGGCATGGAGGATTGCAGGTTCGAGGACAGCCTCAGCAAGTAGTGAGATTCTCATCAACCTAGCAAGACTGTTTCCAAATAAAAATAAAATAGGTCTGGGGGTGTAGCTTGGAGGTAGAATGCCCCTGGGTGGTTCAACCTCCAGTCACACACACACACACACACACACACACACACACACACACACACACATACACACACACACACACACACACGACTGTGGATATAGTTCAGAAATAGAATGCCCCTGGGTTCAATCCCCAGTACTCCCCTAAAAAATCCTGTCACTTTATAATCACAGAATGCATAAAGATGATGTCTTTGGTAAATGGTGGTTTAAAAGTAGAATTTAAGTATTTCTTGGGCATTGTTAGGTTATTGTGTTTTCTTCCATAAACATGCGTTATAATATTCTAATGTAATTTTCATTAATATTATACATACATTAATTTAGTTAATATATACTCAAATCTGTTGACCCACGTGGCCTGGGTTTAAATTCCAGCTCTAGTATACAATATTTGTGTAAACTTGGGAAAGAGACCGTTTCTCTGGCCCTTAGCTTACTCATCTAGAAAATTGGGGTAAGGTGGGTATGGTGGCACATGCTTATAATCCCAGTACTTGGGAGGCTGAGACAGGAGGATGGCAGGTTTGAAGCCTGGGCAATTTAGTTAGGCCCTCCAGAACTTAGTGAGAACCTATTTCCAAATAAGAAATAAAATTGGAGCCGGGCGTGGTGGCACACGCTTGTAATCCCAGCATTCGGGAGGCTGAGACCGGAGGATCCGGGTTCGCGGCCAGCCTCAGCTATCTAGTGAGGCACTCCACAACTTAGTGAGACTCGGTTTCAAAATAAAGAATGAAAAATAGGGCTGGGGGTGTAGCTCAGAGGTAGAATGCCCCTGAGTTCAATCCCCAGTACCGCAAAAAAGAAATAAAATTGGGTTGAGAGTTTAACTTGGAGGTAGAATGCCTCTGGGTTCAATCACCACTACTAAAGGAAAAAAAAAAAAAGAAAGAAAGTTGGGTTATTAGTATTTGTCTCATAGGGTTGTGGTGAGGAATTAACAAGTTAGTTCATGTAATGGGCTGAGAATGACATGCATACAATGTTAGCTATTATTATTATGCTTTAAAAATTTTCAAATATCTTAACATTTCCTTCAGATAATGCTCCTGTGAAAGAGATAGTCTAGAGTCTATACCAAAAAAAAAAAAAAAAAAAGAAAATCCATGAAGGAACTTGTCTAAGAACCCAAAAACAAAAATAAAAGAAATAAAATTTAAACATTTGTAATCTCAGTACTTGGGAGGCTGAGATAGGAGAATCACAGGTTCGCCACCAGCCTCAGCTGCATAGGCCCTTTGCAACTTAGTGAGATCCTGTTTCAAAATAAAAAATAAGAGCTGGGCGTGGTGGCGCATGCCTGTAATCCCAGTACTTGGTAGACTGAGACTGGAGGATCGCAGGTTCGAGGACAGCCTCAGGAAGCAGTGAGACTCTTCAATCTAGTGAGACCCTGTTTCCAAATAAATAAAATAGGGCTGGGGGTGTAGCTCAAAGGTAGAATGTCTTTGGGTTCAATCCCCAGTACCCCCTACCCCCCACAAGAATAAAAAATAGGGCTGGGGGTGTATTTCAGAGGTAGAATGCCCCTGGTTTCAATCCTCAGTACCTAAAAAAAAAAAAAGATTATTTAACCTTAATTGAAAGAGAAAAGGGAGCCGGGCGTGGTGGCGCAGGCTTGTAATCCCAGCATTCGGGAGGCTGAGACCGGAGGATCCGGGTTCGCGGCCAGCCTCAGCTACCTAGTGAGGCACTCCGCAACTTAGTGAGACTCGGTTTCAAAATAAAGAATAAAAAATAGGGCTGGGGGTATAGCTCAGAGGTAGAATGCCCCTGAGTTCAATCCCCAGTACCGCAAAAAAAAAAAAAAAAAAA
>PVLC010049906.1:0-10280 GCA_004027655.1 Graphiurus murinus | reverse complement strand
ATCCATCCATCCACCCACCCATCTACCCATCCATACACACATCTACCCAGCCATCATGTTCCACCCCTCCATAATCCATTCATCTATGCACCCACCCCCCACCTACCCATCCACTACCCATCCACTACCCATCACCCACCCACCCACCCACTCATCTGTCCGTTCATCCCCCTATCCACCCCTAGGCTCTTCCCCCGGTTCCTCTGACATGGCTCTGCTGCATTCTCTAGGGTCCCCAGTCCCTCTCCAGAGGTGGCTTCAGGGCAGGGAGGCACAGGAGTGCATGAACTCGCAGATGCTAGGGAAGCCATGGGCAGAGGGCGGCCTGCCCACACCACACCCCACACCTGCCCATCACTCAAGCCGATAGCCTGGCACCAACACACAGAGCCAAAGGGGATGGGGCGGAGGCATGTCAGAATCGCCACCACAAAGCCCCTCGTTCCTCAGCCCTCGTCAGACGACCCGGAGCACCCTAGAGCGGGGAGGGGGAGGCCCACAGAGGGCGACCTTGAGCAGGCCTTGGGGCAGGCAGCTGGCGCTCAGCCCCAGCCCAGACTGATGGCCTGTGCTTCCCCTCAGCCCGGGCCCTGCACTGCCACGTGTGCTGCGGCCACGAGAACTGCGAGTCTCTAGTGGAGTGTGCCCCGACGGACAAGTTCTGTTTGATCACAAGGGCCAGTGAGTACCTTGGGCCACCCCCACCCCGCCGGCCCCGCCTGCACGCACGGCTCTCCAGGCCTCTGCCCTCACCTGGGTGCACAGGCAGGGTCACCACGGCTGTCCCGTCTAGAGTGTAGGGCCGGCCACCTAGGAGACGAGAGGCCACTGGCCTCTGGACCCGATCCCCAGCTAGCTCTGGAGCCTGGCTTCCATGTGCCTCTCGGGTTCTTCCCAGTCCCCCTCTCGAGTCAGCCGCACCCGGACGCAGCCTCCACCCCTGAGCCCTCTCCCTAGCCTGGAGCTCTGCCCTGTCCCTGTCGCAGCACACCAGCTCCTCCAGAGGTTCCCTGACTGGCACCCTCCCCTACCTCTGCAGGCCAGAGCTGCTCTGTCCAGCCCCTGTGCCCTCTGCATGCTGGGCTCTTCCCTGAGCTGCAGGGCGTGCATGGGGCTCCGGTGTCAGGAGAGGTGACTGTGACTGGGGAGGAGCCCCTTGGGTCAGGGCAGGACAGAGGTGAGATGGTGCCATGCCTGGGGGCTGCCCAGGAAAGGGCAGCAGGACCAGGGGGTCCCCAAACTGAGAGACGGCCCCACCCCTAAGAAGCAGGGAGGCGTGGGCATGAGGAGGTCAGGTGGCCATTCAGACCTTGGTGGCTTCCCTGGGCAGGCAGGTCATCTCTTGAGTCTGGGGACAGGTGGGGTCTGCTCCCCTTGCAGCTTCCTGCCACTTTTGGCAGCATGTCTGTGGGGTCCTCTGGTCCCCAATAAATGACAGTTTCTCCCAGGCTCCTGGCTCTGGGCCTCAGCAGGGGAATCAGGCCACCCTACTGTCAGATCTGGGCCGTTCACTGGGCCCTGAGGATGGCACAGGCCCCTCTGGCTCAGAGGAGCCACCCCCATTGGTAGTATCCTGCCAGGGCCCCGAAAGCACATGGCAGAGTACATGTACTCCATAGTACACTCCTGCTCCCCCACCCCAGTTGGCCTCACGTCCCCGTCAGCCCGGCGGCCTTGGAAGGGAGCAGCGTGTGCCCCTCCATGCCCTCCAGAACTCTCCCCGAATATTAGAGCAACATCCCGCCCAGAGACACCTGCTCTGCCACGCCCATGAGCGGGGGGCACACCCCATATCACCCAGGCTGCACCCCAGTGCAGGGGCCGGCTCCTCCCCCACTGTGGCCACCTCAGCCAGGCACAAGGCAGGAACAGAGGCCACCAAATCCTTGGCAGATCCAGAATACAAACCACCCTGCAGAGGGGCCCCGGAGAGACAAGGCAGGGGGCTGGCGAGGGTGCCGGGCTCTTCTCCCTAGTGCTCCCAGGATGCCCAGGGGTGCCAGACCCCCTCGGGGCCAGCGGTGCCTCCCCGGGGCAGGGGCTTCGCTCAGGATCCCAAGGACTCCTGCTCCCGTCTTCCCGCGTGCCCCTCGCTGAGCATGAGTCTGTCTGGCCATCATCTGTCCATCCATGCCCCTGAGCACTCGCTGATGTGGGGACACTGACACGCACGGCCATTCCTGACCTCCAGCCCTGACCAGTGGGGAGGGGTGCTCCTGGACGGGTTATAGGGGACACACCAGAGGGCTGGAGACCAGGGTCCCCGGCAGGACAGTCAGCCCTGGCTGGCTGGAGCCAGAGAGGCGACGCAGCAGGTGGTGGGCCTCCCTGACCCACAGCCAGAACCTGCACCTCCTGGCCTTGAGTTGGGAGAGGGGTGCTTGGAGCAGGTCACTTGTCCACTCCTGACCCTGCCGTGACACGCGGGGGGGATTTGCCCGTCTTCTGACTCCAGCCTCCGGCAGCCTGGCTCAGTAGCCCCACTTCTCAGGCAAGGAAATGAGCTCAGCGCCCACCAGCGAGAGAGGGGCCTCACCCCAGAGGGAGCGGGCCTCTTCTCCCCAAAGCCTGGGCCGGTGAGGGCCCCGTGCCCGTCCATGCTCCCTCAGTCTCTCAGAAGCCCTCCCAGAATGGGAGCGCGTCCTATTTTCCATCTCCATAAAAACAAAACGGAGCTGCTTACTTGAGAACTGGGCATTGCATTATCTCAATTACCTTCGGATTACTAACGTGGAGTCTAGCTAAAGCGCTCTCATACTGAAGGAGGTGCGGAGGAGTACCTTGCCTGGGGTCCTGCCTGCTGCTCCGGGATCCGAGAAGAAGCCGTGCCCTCCGAGGGTCTCCCAGAGCAGCTGACAGCCTGGAGGCCCCGAGGCTGGGTCCACCTGGCCTTGGAAGTCCCCAAGATCTTGGTCAGGAGCAGTTTCACCCCACGGGTACCCGGCACTCTACTAGCGACTAACTAGCCAGCACCCAGTGCTCTAAACTCTGCTACTAACTCCACTCTCCTAGGAACTAACTAGCCAGCACCCACCGCTCTTAACTCTATTACTAACTCCACTCTCCTAGCGACTAACTAGCCAGCACCCACCGCTCTTAACTCTATTACTAATTCCACTCTCCTAGTGACTAACCCGCCCCCAAAGTTCCCTACTCATGAATCCACTCGTTTAAGCCCCCAGAAAGGGCCGAGACTGGCTCTACTGTTGTCTGCATTTTCCAGACGGGGAAACCGAGGCATAGGGAGATCAGGCAACCCCGGGTGGAAGCGCCCTGCTCCCAAGCAACAGGCCCCAGAGTCAGGGTTACAGCTTCTGGAGCGTTCCAAACCGCACAGGCTGGGGAAGCAGCTCACCTTTCTGCAAGGCCCCATGCTCTCAGCAGCGGCACCCGCCGTGTCAGGGACCCTGCCAGCCCCACACTGGGCACCCAGAGGCAGAGCCATTCTCCCAGAGTGGCAGTGGCTGCCAGGGACCCCCCCAAACCTGATTGTCCTCTAAGGGTCCCAGGCCCGACCTCCATTTCCCTCATCCCCCTGCAGCTGTGCAGGCGTCACCCCTCACCACGGCTCAGGCCTCCCTGTCCCAGGAGGGACCAGAGCGGAGAGGGGGCATGGGCCTGTTCTCTAGCCCCGGAAATGGAGGGGAGGGGAGGTCCCAGGCCCTGGGGGAGGGCGGAGCCACTGCCCACGGAGGTGGTCACTCCAGACCCTGAGGAGGGACCCTCCCCCCACGGTGGGGCTCCCTGAGGCTCCGGCGCCCTCACAGGCGCCCGCCCTCCCAGCCGGCTGTGCGTGCGGTGCTGGGCGCAGGGCCTCCCTGGGGCTGGGCGGGCCGAGGCTGGAGGGCCCGGGGTCCCGACGCCCACGCACCGCTGCCCTCTCTCCACAGCCAACCCTGGCGGCATCCTCGTCATGAAGTCCTGCTCCCCGTCCTGCCCCAACAGCACCGTGTCCGCCGACGGCCGCGCCCTCTCCGTCTCCTGCTGCCAGGACACCCAGTGCAACCGCAGCTCAGCCGCGGGCCTGAACCGCAGCCTGGGCGCCCTGTGGGCGGGCGCCGCGGCCAGCCTGCTGTGGGCGCTGCTCCGGGGGGCCTGGTGAGGGCCCGGCCGGGGTCTGTCTGCAGCCTGACCTGAGCAGCTCCCCTCCCCCACCCCACCCAGTCCCAGAGGAGGGTCCCTGCTCCCCCTCCCCCGCTTCTCCCCAGGACACACCCGGCCCCTCCCCAAAGAGGTGGGGGGCCTACCCTGCTGAGGCACGCGCTCTTCCTGCCTCAGGGACCCGCCAGGGGGCGCCGCAGAGGGCAGGGCTCCCGAGGACCCCCACCACCAGGAGATCCTCAGCCCGGTGCTAGTCCGGGGAACCCCTGGCCCTTTGCGAGTGAAAGCGTCCCCAGTTCTCCCCAGCGCCCTGCACCCCTTTTTCCACTGCCCACCGATCTATCCATCTGTCCTGCGGCCAGCCGCCCGCCCTCTATCTATCTACCCCTCCCCCCCTTCCGGTGGGCCACGTATCTCTCACACTCACACAAACATCCCTGCACGCGCTCACATTGCCACCTGCTTCCCTGGGCCTCCCTGGAGCTCCTAGGCCAGCCAGCGCCCCCAGCCCAGGGACCTCCGCCAGTCCCTGTCCAGGAGGTCTTTGAAAGGGTCCCCTGGCTGCCCTCTGTGGGGGTGGGGCAGTCAGTCACCTGGGGGCTGAGCTTCAGGCACTGGAACCAAGGGGGTGTGCATTCTTCCCGGGCATGAGGGGCTGCCCCACTTTCCTGGGCTGTCCTGAGAAAAGAATAAAGCTGATGTCTGCTCAGTCCTGATCTTGGGTCTGAGGGCTTCTCTGGTCCCTTGTCACCCTCGCCCTCCGAGGCAGGCGGAGCGATTTGCAGGGGGCTGGTTAGAATTCTTGACGTATGAGCTCAGGTTTGGGAAAGACACACCTGCCTTGTACCCCTACCCCAGGGCTCTGGGTATTCCAATTCCCCTTGGCTGGTCAATCCCAAGTAGGGGTCCACATGGGGTCCTCTGGGGAGCCCTTCTGAGCCTGAGTGTCCCTAGCCATCTTTCCCCCTAAGTCGCCCCCATCCTGGGGGGCCTCAGCACTCAGCCCTGCGCAGCACCCCACACACCCCGCCCAGGGTGGGGCTCTGAGACCTCCCAAGAGCACACCTCCTCCCGGAGAGCGAAGTCAGAGCCCCCCGACTCCTGAGGAATCTCGTTCCCCCACTCCCTGCCCAGGGCTCGGGTGCAGAGGCCGGCAGGGGACTTTCCTCGGGGCCTGTCCAGGTCCCTGTGCTCCCGGCTTGGGGACTGTCCTGCCTTGCCAGCTTCCCGGCCCTGCTCTTCGGCCCGTTTGGACCCCCAGTGCACCCTATATATACGTCCTGGTCCCTCACACGCATTGTTCCCCCCTCTACCTACCTGGCAGGGCGGACTCCCGTGCCCCAGGTGTGGCTTCTAGATGGCGTTCACCTCCATTCTGGGAGTCGGGGGAGGTAGGCATGCAGGCTAGAGGCCCAGCCTCCCCTCAGCCTCCAGCCTGTCTCCCACCAGGCCACAAGTGCTACACATCCCTGCCACAAGCTGAGGCCTAGAGGGAGGATGACCTGGCAGAGTCCTCCCCATCTAACTGCCCCTAGACCCCGCCTGGGTGCTGGTCATCCTCAGGGTGCCGCTCCTGAGACCTCGGAAGCAGGGGGCTGGGGCTGCAGGGAGGGCTCCCCCTCCTCACTGTTGGAGATACATTTCTATGGTGTTGTAAGAACAGACACATATTTGAAAGTAGCTCTGCAAGGCGGATTTTACTTTATGCACAAAGCGATCCTGCCACCAGAAAGGCAGGCAGGCAGGCAGGCAGGCAGGCATCCCATGGCCGAAAACTGCTGAGCATTTTACTTCCAGCTAGGTGCGTGGGTGCTGCGCTCCTATTGGTGGAACACAGCCGCACAACCCTTACGCCATTGGCCGGAGGGGAGGCAGGGGAGGGTTGGCACTCACAATTTCCAGGAAATGCTATCTTTACAAAAATACAAGCACACGTGAGATTACACAATGGCAGTTTCACAAAATGGAGCCTAAGTCAATCTATTCCTTTGATAAAAAAGATCTGATTAAGTCGGGCGTGGTGGGGCACGCTTGTAATCCCAGCATTTGGGAGGCTGAGACCGGAGGATCCGGATTTGTGGCCAGCTTCAGCTACCTAGTGAGGCCCTCCGCAACTTAGTGAGACCGTGTTTCAAAAATAAAGAATAAAAAAGAAAAGATCTGATTATATTCTCACATGACCACGCCTACCTGCGGGGGATGGTCCAGGACTGGCCGCTGAGGGTGCCCAGGAGGCCCCTGCAAGCCAGGCGGTAGGATTCCCTGGGGGCCCTGAGCACTTCTGCCTGTGGCCTGGGGTTCCGGGGAGATGGCAGGGCTCATGAGGGACAGGCATCCAGGAGCACGGGTGGGCGTCCTCATCTTGCCCCTCTTGTCTGTGGAACCTTCCTGGCAGGCTGACCCAGGCGGGCACCATCCTAACGGCAGTCCCTACCCACGAGTCCCCGGGGGACCATCTGATCCACATGGCGTCCCCTCCCCCTGCTCCCAGAGAGCCCAAGTCAGGCAGGGCGGGGAGACGGCGTCCAGCAAAGCTGTGGAGCAACCTGGGCTCGGGGGAAGAGGAGAGGGGGAAAGGAGGCCGGCGGCCTCTCACACCCCACAGCCTCCCCAAAGCAGCAAGTTGGCCCAGCTCTGACACACTTCTGCACAGGAGAGCTTCACACACCACCTCCTGCCTCCCTGCACACCAGCCTCCTGCCTCCCTGCACACCAGCCTCCTACACCACCCTCCCTGCACACCAGGGCTGCAGAGACCACAGGGACACAGAAGGCCCTGCCCTGGCAGGAGAGAAGGCAGGCTGTGGGAGAAACGCAGGGAAACCCCGGGCCTGCAGCCTGGCGTGGAGGAAGGGCCCGCCTGCGGGGGCACAGCAGAGACCCTCCCGTGGAAGGCGCCAGGTCTAGCGGCGGGCACCGCCCAGGTAAAGGCCTGGAGGAAGGGACGGCCCAGGGCTCAGAGGACCCGCAGTGGGGAAGGGGGCGCTGGGCCAAGTGTGTGCTGGGCGGGCAGGCACGGGCAGGCTGAGCTTGGCCCTGAGTTAAGTCAGCGGGGGAGTTGTCCGCTGGGCTTCCTCTCTGGGAAGCAGTGGGGCCGATGACCTAGCTGGCTGGCTGGAGCAAGCAGTCCCACCCTGTCCCCACCAGGGGTGGGTGGGCTGCCTGGGAGGCAGTGGTGGCGGCGGAGGGTGTAAGGTTTTTTCCCCCAGGATCCGGGTTCGAACCCAACACCGGAGGAAAAAGGCGCATGAAACGCAGGCAAGAAAAGAAGAGCTTTATTCAGCTGGGTAGGAGAGTTTATATACATTCAGGGTGGATTGTTCTAGCCATTTCGGCCCGTGTCAGCTCGGGATTGAAGGGTGCTGGAGGGCAGAGGGGTGCCTCTTCGGGCATGACCTAGGAACGGACACAATGGCTCAGGGTGCGTGGTTTAGGGGAACTAGAAACTTATGTTTAGGCTGAGAGCACCTGATTTAGGAGAAACAAACTTAGAGATTACAAGGATCTGAAACTCAGCTGAACTTTTAACTGAAGCTGAGGACCACCTCCTCACAGAGGGGATCCAGGGCGTGGGCAGCGTTTGGGTGCCACCTCCAGGTCCGCTCTTCCCGCTGAGGCTGGTTCAGGAGGAGCCGTTGGGGCACGCATGGGGCAGGCTGGGAACAGGTTGGGACAGTGACCCTGGAGGCGCCTCAGGGGAGGCTGGGTGGGAAGAAGGGAGGCCAGCAGAGGTCCCGCGAGCTTGGGCTGGGATTCCAAGGCAGCAGAGGCCGAGGGAGGGCAGCCCTGTGGTTAGAGCAGCTGTGTGGAGAGGGCGGGCCCTCTCCGGGCCCTGAGTGCAGCCTGGCTCATCTGACCTGGGCTCCGGATCAGGCCACCTGCTCTTGGACACCAGCAAGGGCCCCAAGGGCCCGTCCACACACCCCTCTTACACAACCCTGGGTGTAGGCGACACACCTCTTGATCCATTAAGCTCTTAGAAGAGTGATAATGAGTTCCCCAGCAGGGCCCCGCTTCCCCTGGGGTTGTCCCCACACCCAGAAGGGACTTGCAACAACACGAAAACCCCTGGCAAACACCCCTCCCCGCCCCGATCCAGCACCAGCGTGGGGTTCCTGGGGCCACCAGGCGGAGCTGGCCTGCTCCTGTCTCGAAGCCCAGGACCTGAGGCTGGAGGAGCAGAACCTGGCCCCTCCGCTCCCAGCCTGACCGGCACGGTCAGCTCCCCTGCAGGAATAACAGGCAGGCCAACAGGGCAGGACATGCGCACAAGGCATTCCTCTCCCTCTGAAGGGCCAGGATGAGTGGCGTTCTCCCAAAGATCCCGCCCAGCCCCCAAGTTATCCTACAGTCTTTAAAAAGAGCCTGTCTGGAGGGCAGCATTGCAAATCCCAGAGCTGCTGCAGACCCCTGCAGACCCCAGGGTCTCAGGGTTCCCGGAGGCTCAGCCCCGTGACTTTGAGAAGGACTGCTTTCTCTGGCAAGGAGGTAGGCGTGTGTGACCGGGAGAGGAAGGAGGGAGGGGAGCGAGGCAGAGAGACAGCACTGCAGCAAAACCCAACAACGGGGACGCCTGGAGGGATGAAGCCACCGCACACCCCCAGTGGCCCCTTTCCTGGGACAAGTTGAAGGCTGCCATGGCCGTGGCCGTTGTGAAATTCCACCCGGGGAGTCGGCCTGCACTGACTCACAGGGGAGGGGCTTCTGTGGGTGGGGCAGGAACACCCCAAGGGCACAGGGAGGGTCTCCGGGAGAGTCAGAAAACCAAGGCCCACCCAGAGGGCGGGGAGCCGATGGGAAAGGGACTCCAAGAAAGGTCTCTGGAAGCTATCAACATCCTGAGGCTTTTTCTTGTGACTAAGGGAAACATCACATCATGAAGCAGGGCTGAATTCATCCTCTGTCTCTCCCACGCTGTTAACAAGGTCTGACCCACTGCTTCTTCCTGGACCATCCTGTCCAACAGGGCCTGCGCCACTCCATCCCCCCGCCCCACTACTTGTCCCCGTAAGCCCTGCCCACACCTGACAGCTCAGGATGCTCTTTATTGTCCTACTGAATGAAGTGAAGCCTTAATCACGGCCCCTGAAAATGTGGGCTCTGTGAGGGCGGGAACGTGCCTCCTTCCTATCTGCGATCCTGCATGCTATCCAACATGGTGACTGGCATACGGCCGTTGCTCTTGGAGCCATATTTATGGGATGGATGAATGGAGGGACAGATGAGTAGACTGATGGGTGGATGAAAGACGAATGGACGATGGAAGAATGATAGATATGTGGGTGGATGGATGGATGGACGGATGACAGGTGGATGGATGGAGGAATGGATGGATGGTAGATGATGGGTGATAGATTGATGGGGAGATAGATGCTGGGTGAATGGATGATGCTGGGTGAATGGATGATGATGATGGGTGATGGACAGATGGGGGGTGGGTGATGATGGATAGATGAGTGATGGATGGGTGGATGAATGGATGAATGATGGATGGATTAATTAATAGATGATGGATGAATGGATGAATGATGGATGATGGATGGATGATGGATGGATGGGTGGATGTGTGGGTGGATGGATGGATGGATGGGTGGATGGATGGATGGATGGATGGATGGATGGATGGTGGATGGATGGATGGATGGATGTGTGGATGGATGATGGATGGATGTGTGGATGATGGATGGATGGATGGTGGATGGATGGGTTCATGGGTGCATTGATGATGGATGGTGGACGAGTGAGTGGGTGGATGTCGGGAGCAAGTAGAGGAAGGAAAGTGAGGAGAGCCCTGTGTTCACCTCCTACGTGGAGCTCAAGCGCCAGCCTATCACAGGAGGCGGAGTGAACAGCCCAGAAGCCGAGCACAAGCACAAACCCTCTCTCCATCCCTAGGAAGAGTGCCAGGCCTGCACTGCTCAGGGCCTGCACTGGGATTCTGGGGTCACGCCCCCTGTAGACCCTCTCCCCCACCTCATGGTCACGACCCCTGTAGGCCCTCTCCCCACCTCATGGCCATGCCCCCTGTAGGCCCTCTCCCCCACCTCATGGTCACTCCCCCTGTAGGCCCTCTCCCCACCTCATGGCCACGCCCCCTGTAGACCCTCTCCCTACCTCATGGTCACTCCCCCTGTAGGCCCTCTCCCCTACCTCATGGTCACTCCCCCTGTAGGCCCTCT
>PVLC010049905.1:0-10277 GCA_004027655.1 Graphiurus murinus | reverse complement strand
TTTTACAATTCCTTCATGTCATTTGGGGGAGTGAGAGTAGAGAAAACCTTGTATATTCAATCTGTCAGAATGGACTGGAACTCTACTCATTGTAAGGCTTTCAATACGTATCTCCAATAAAACCGCAGAAAGATCTCACCTGTTCATTCCCACCAGAAATCTTTCAGAGTACCTTTCCACCCATATCATTCTTGACTAATGCTGCATAACATCTATCAAATATTTATAATAATATGTGAAAGTTTTTTTTAATTCCAAGAGGTTGATCATATAAGCCCAACTATAAATTATGTTTGGTTGAATTTTGATTAATTTCTAATATATTTTCAATAGAAAATTTCAATCTTAGAACATGACCTCTCACAACTAAATTTTTCCATCTTTGGAGACAGAGTGGTCAATTAGTAGGCACTCAATAAATATTTTTGAATAAATGTATAAAGAATTGGGGGAGGAGGCACAATGCCTGGGGATCCTCTTCTTGGGCGATTATTTTTCACTGAGATTAGCTTCTCTGACTGTGTTACATCTTAGAGAAGAACATTTCTCTCTAGGTAAAATTTCAAAACCACAGGCTGTAGCTCAAGTAGACCTACAGATGCATTTTATTTGGTCTTTACTGCATTAAAAACAAGAGAATGCTTTGGGGGGGTGGTACATGCTCATAATCACAGTACTTGGAAGGCTGAGACAGGAGGGTCACAGGCTTGAGACCAGATTCAGCAACTTAGTGAGACTCTCAGTAAACTAACGAGGCCCTGTTTCAAAATTAAAAATAAATAAGTAAAAAGGGCTGGGGATGGAACTTGGAGGTATAATGCCCCGGGGTTCAATTCTTCATACCACAAACAAACAATAACAAAAACCCAAAACAAACAACAACAATAACAATTAAATCCCAAGGGAAGGTGATTTGACATAAAATCAGCAGCTCTCTGGCTTCTTGTGTGTGTGTGTGTGTGTGTGTGTGTGTGTGTGTGTGTATGTGTGTGTGTGTTTCTGGGGATTGAACCTAGGGACATTCTACCTCTGAGCTACATACACCCCCAACCCTATTTATTAGTCTTTATTTTTAAATGAGGTCTCACCCAGTTGCAGAGGGTCACTAAGTTGTGTGGGGGGGCCTCATTAAGTTGCTAAAGCAGGCTGTGAACCTGCATTCCTCCTGTCTCAGCCTCTCAAGTACTGGGATTACAAGCGTGCACCACTACACCTGGCTTGGCTTCTCTTCTGATAGCTAGAAGATCTCGTAGTGCTGGCTTGCCCATCTGGTTTGGACATCACTTAGAGTGGTGCATGATCTCCATCTACTACTGTCCCAGTTCATCTCTGCAAACTGCTTTGACCCTGGAGATGCTAGAGCTTTAGGCTGTGGTGGTGGGTGGGGCCTAGGGGGCTATTTTGACTTTCTGGTAACAAGAGAACAACATTTAGGTTTTCCACTACCTAGTAAATCCCATCCCTTTCGTCTCCATATTTCCCTTTCAGAATTTACGATCTATATAGTTCAAATAACTGTTGGGAGATAATTATACATGAATATTTTCACATTTCTGCACACTTCCAGTCTTCTAAACAGAGAGCTCTAGAAAACTAGGTTAAAAGATGATTGAATGGCTAACATTCCCTGAAAGTTAGAGATTATGTATTGATCCAGAGAGATTTAGAGGCATATTTCTCCAGGAGCTGTTTGCTTACATTCCAAGGTAATATAACCTAAAGATGCCTTATATTTGTGTTTTAGAGACATTAGATTATGTTTCATCATAAAGGTCTCTCTCGGGAGGGAAAAATGGGCCAAACTGCCAACTGATCTATAACCCCACCAGAGTAGCATAATTTCAGGGTCCTTTCTTATGGTGCACCCTCAACATATAAACATCTGTTAAGTATCTGACTCTTATCACATCACCCTGTGAGGAACTTGGGTGTGGGGAACTCGCATTATGATGTTCTGTGAATAATAAGTGGTCTGCTCTCTCATTCAGAGATCTTGCTTTTCTAGTCAGAATATAGACGCAAAATACAGAAGTTACCCCTTATCCACAGGGAATACATTCAAGCTCCCACCCCTAGTACATGCCTGAAACCATAGGCAGAACCAAACCCTATTACAAAGCCTATGTTTCTTCCTATACATAAATACTGTTATGGCTTAGATCTAGAATGTCATAACAAAACTCATGTGTTGAAAGCATGGTCCCCAATGCAGCAAGATTCAGAGATGGTGCTTTTAGGTAATGATCGAATCATGAGCGTTCTGACCTCATCAATAAATTAGTCTATTTGATAATTATTATTTGAACAGACTACTGAATGGTAACTATAGACAGGTGGGGCATGGAGGAAGGAGAGAGGTCTCTGAGGGCATGCCCTGAAAAGGGTTTATCTTCTCCCTGGAGATATTCTTTCTCTCTCTCTCTCTCTCTCTCTCTCTCTCTCTCTCTCTCTCTCTCTCTCTCTCTCTCTCCCTGTTCCCCTCATCTCTTCTTCCTAGCTGCCATGAGTTGAGCAGCTTTCCTCTGCCATGCTCTACCACCAGGATGTTTCTGCCTTGGAGCCAGTCAACCATGGACTGAGCTTCTGAAAACATAGGCTGAAATAAACCTTTCCTCTTGAAAGTTGTTTTTGTCAGGTATTTTGGTCACAGCAAGACAAAGCTAACCAACACACATACCTGTGATAAAGTTTAATTTATAAATGAGGCACAGTAAGAGGTTAACAATAATGACTAATAGAAAAATAATAACAGCAGACTGTAATAGAAGGTTATGTGAATGTGGTCTCTCACTTGAAATATCTTAATGCCCTGTACTTGCCCTTCTTGTGGAGATGTGAGGCAATACAATGTCTATGGGATGAGATAGCATAAAGTGAATGACATGGGTGTTGTGATGTGGCTCTTGGCTGTTCTGTAAAGGTTACTTGAACACAAACACTGTGATACCCTGATGAAATGGCTGGTGAGTGATGAACAGGTATGTAGTTTATACTGTGTGGATGCTGAGCAAAGGGATGACTCATGTTGTGGATGGGACAGAGCAGGACAGTCTGACATTTCATCATGCTACTCAGAATGGCACACAACTTAATGCTTATGAATGATTTACTTCCAGAATTTTCCATGTAATGTTTTCAGACCACAGTTAACTACAGGTAACTGAATCCATGGAAGGTGAAACTGTGGATAAGGAGGGACTACCCCTCCTGGTGGCAGTAGCCTGAAGTTTTCATACCCACCTCCATGTGGATTATACAGAGAAAGCCTTTTGATTTCTACCACTTTTCCTCATACCTTAGCATCTAGATTACTTAATCCTCAAACTTTTGCTTAAGAGAGGGCCCATTCTACTACTAAGAATATTCAATTATTTTTGTTTTTCTTCTTGCAGAGCCTTCTACCTCTCATATGAAATACAGTAGCCAAAGAATGGAGGTAAGATTTAGCTTTAGCATTTTTGAGTTAAGAATTACAAAACCAAGCCGGGCATGGTGGCGCACACTTGTAATCCCAGCATTCGGGAGGCTGAGACTGGAGGATCCGGGTTCGCGGCCAGCCTCAGCTACCTAGTGAGACTTGGTTTCAAAATAAAGAATAAAAAATAGGGCTGGGGGTATAGCTTGGAGGTAGAATGCCCCTGAGTTCAATCCCCAGTACCGCAAAAAAAAAAAAAAAAAAAAAAAAAAAAAAAATTACAAAACCAGAGAACTTTTGTTGTTAGAGACAAACTCCATCAAATAGTTTAGAACTGCCTCAGAGCTACACCCCAAGCTCTTTTTACTTTTTGTTTGTAAACAGGGTCTCACTAGGTTGCTAAGGCTGTCCTCGAACCTGCAATCCTTCTGTCTCAGACTCCCAAGTACTGGGATTATCAGGGTGTGCCACAACACCTGGTTAGGAGAGTAGCTTTCTTACACACATTTTCATTTCATTCTTTTAACCTTTGTAAAAACTAGGTAAATTTTTCCCAATGGTAGATTTTTTTTTAGTTGTCTAATTCATAAATAAAGCTTTTGGGAAGATATTTGTGATACTTTAGTTTTCTCAGCTCTCTCACCCTTCTCTGTGTTATGAGTCTTTGAGAAACTACTCAGCACTGCTTAGTGTCTTAAAAAGGAGTTAATTGACCTATAAATGTTGTAGCTGTTACTAAGAAAATGTTTAAGACTGGGAGAAGTTGAGTGTGGTGGAGTACCCCTGTAATCCCAGTACTTGGAAGACTGAGACAAGAGGATTGCAGGTCAAGGCCAGCCTCAGCAACTTAGTGAGACCCTCAGTAACTCAGGGAGAACCTGTTTCAAAATTAAAAAATAAAAAGGGCTTGGGGTATAGGTGGAAGATAGAATGCCCTTGGGTTCAATCCCCAGTACCAAAACAAATGAACCAACTAACCAACCAACCAAACAAACAAAAACCCTAGGAGAATCTGCCTCCATATCCTAAGTTATTATGAGAAACGGAGAAATGATCCAGCCAATAAAACTAGGGGCTCCTGCTGAATCTCACCTCCTTTCTAATGCCCAAGTTTCTAGCATCAGTTTCATTTTTCTCTTCCTCCTTCACTGCCACCTTCTTCTCCTCCTCCTTTTGTGAGGCACTACCAATCCAGTAGTGCTCTACCACTGAGCTACACCCCCAGCCCTTTTTGTTCATTTTGAGACAAGGTATTGCTAAGTTGCCCAGGCTGGTCCTGAACTTGCCATTCTCCTGCCTCAGCCTCCTAAGTACTGGAATTATAGGGATATTCTAGCATTCCAGGCCTTTTCTTTCCTTCTAGGCATAGGTGGCAATAGAATGAATTTAAATTTATTTTTAAATTTTATTTATTTTTTTTAGTGGTACTGGGGATTGAACCTGGGGGAATTCTACCTCTAAGCTATACCCTCAGCCCTATTTTATTTTTATTTTGAAACAGGGTCTCACTAGATTGCTGAGAGTCTCACTACTTACTGAGGCTGTCCTCGAACCTGGCATCCTCTTGTCTCAGCCTCCCAAGTACTAGGATTATAGGTGTGTGCCACCAATGCTTGACTTGAAATTTAAATTTATAGCTCTCAGTTACCACACATTATTGATGCCTATAAATATTCTTATATAATTAAGTGTCAAATCTGTATATATGGGAAAAGACCACAGTGAAAACTGGCATTAAGGAGTTTATAGCTTAATGAGCACAAAGCTGAGGATTATGCATTGGGTTATACTGACCTCTAGAGGTCGAAATAAAAACTACTTAGTTTGAAAATGGAGGGAAAGGGAAATAAATGAAAGCCATTGGGCTGCTTTCAAGTGTGAAGTACGAGTATTTATAAGCAAGCCACAGTCAACAAAACAATTCGGTGAAACAATGATGAGTATTTGTGTTCCAGTTACAAACGCTGAGTTGGTCAGTAGTTGTCATGGCGCACGCCTGTAATCCCAGTTCTTGGAAGGCTGAGACAGGAAGATGGTAGGTCTGAGGCCAGTCTCAACAATTTAGTGAGACCTTGTTTCTTTTTTCTTCTTCTTTGTTTATGCTTGGTACTGGAGATTGAACCTAGGGACATTCTACCTCTGAGGTACACCTTCGGCCCTATTTTATTTTTTTTAATTTTGATATAGGGTCTCACTTGGTCACTACTTGTGGAGGCTGCACTCGAATCTGTGATTCTCCTGTCTCAAGATAGCCTCCCAAGTACTGGGATTACAGGTGTGTGCCACAATACCCAGTTGAAACCCTGTTTCAAAATAAAAAAATAAAATAGGGCTGGGGGGTATAGAAATAGCTCAGAGGTAGAATGCCCCTCGGTTTAATTCTCTGGTATCACAAAATAATAATTATAACAATAATTGAATGATCATTATTACAGTATTGTTAGTGGCAATTTCTCAATGGAATTTAAAAAGTCTTAATTCTATAAAGTAAAAGAGAAGAGGAGAGAAATAAAATGCTTTCATCTTAAATTTTTAACATTTACATTATAGAATAGCTTTCATTAAATATATGTAACCATGAAAATTTATATCTAATTTTGGCCTTTAAAAGTATCATTTTTAAACCAGGAGTGGTGGCACACACCTGTAATCCCAGTATTTGGAAGGCCAAGACAAAAGAATCACAGATTCCAAGCCAGCTTTAGCACTTTAGCAAGACCTTCTTTTAAAATAAAAAATAAAAAGAGCTACGGGTATAGCGCAGAAGTAGAACACCCCCGGTTCAATCCCCAGTGCTAGAAAAAACAAAATCTGGGCATGGTGGTGTACACCTGTAATCCCAGTACTTGAGAGGCTGAGACAAGGGGATACCAGATTTGAGGACAGCCTCAATGTAGCAAGACTTTCAGTAACCTAGTAAGACTGTTTAAAAAACAAAACAAAACAAAATTTAAAAGGGCTGAGGATGTAGTTTGGAGGTAGAATGACCCTGGGTTCAATTCCTGGTTTCTCTCTCTCTCTCTCTCTCTCTCTCTCTCTCTCTCTCTCTCTCTCTCTCTCTCTCTCTCTCTCTCACACACACACACACACACGTATTGTTTTACTTTAGATCTTAAAAACTATTGGAAATAAGATTTTAATTTTCTTTGTTTTAGTGTTGGGGATTGACCCCAGGGCCTTTCACATGCTAAGCATGCCTGGTATCACTGAGCTAAACTCTCAACCTGAGGTTTCAGTTTTAAAAGCTGTGATATCTAAGATGGGTAGCTTTGTTCTTTTTTTTTTTTTTTTTTTTTTTTTTTTTTTTTTTTTTTTCGGTACTAGGGATTGAACTCAGAGGCATTCTACCCCCAGCCCTATTTTTTTTATTCTTTATTTTGAAACAGGGTCTCACTAAGTTGTGGAGGGCCTCACTAGGTAGCTGAGGCTGGCCGCGAACCCAGATCCTCTGGTCTCAGCCTCCCAAATGCTGGGATTACAAGCGTGCGCCACCACGCCCGGCGGTAGCTTTGTTCTTTAAAGGTCTACCTTAAGAGAATATTAGAATTCTTCAGATGACTCTGAATCAGTTAACATGATGTTTATATGCTTCTGCAGTCATCACTTTTTTTTTTCTCTTTCCTTTTAGTTCCCTCTGCCTCCACTGTCACTCTTGCCCATGAGATCTGGTGTTCTCACTGCCTCCCAAAGTTACAAGTGTTCAAGGGAGAGAGAAAGAAATATTTCAAGCCTCACATCTGTCATACCTAAGCTGTCAGAGCCTGTACGTGCATCTGATGAGTTTAGTCCATCAAACCATCGGCAGGAAGCCCTAGTGAAAAGGATGTTGGAGCAGACTCAGACTCTCAGGTCTTCTGATAGCTCCATTTGGTCAAGAAACATGTGCTCTTTTCGGAAGGCTAACCATCACAGACAACACCCGGAGGTGGAGGAGAACTGGAAATCCAAGGGAACTGAAGGATGGGACAAAACTGAAATCTCTCACTTTGAAAAAGGAAAGTCTTTGGTGTCCTTGGAGAATTTTAAGGAAGACTATTTTCCTATTGATAGGAAAGAAGATATTGGATGCCATGGTAGTGAAATGAGAAAAGCAGAGGAGAACCCCCAAGATCTTTCATTAAGAAAAAGAGAGGAGGATTCAGGAGCCAGAAAGTATAAACAAGAATTAGAAATTGCATGTCCCATTCCAAGCCAACCCCAAGAAGCCCAGCATTCAGAAGTCACTCCAAATAAGGACAAAGAGATTAGAAATGATAAAGTCGATTTTGAAAGCACTTCATTACATAAAGGCGAAGTAATGGAACCAAATAATATTTTGGAAGAGCTTACAGTACTTGAAAGCTTGTGCAATGTAGTCTCCGATGGCCCTATTGCAAAGTTCCCAGAAGGTCAAAGCGACATGGAAGCAGACATACACGTATCAATAGCAGAAGTAACCAAACCAGAAGTGAATGGGATGGTGCCTCTTATCCATATCACTTTCCCTGGAGATGAAACCTTCAAGGAACCAGCTACAGCCAAACCAAGCCTCCAAAAAAGAAAAAATGCCATGCAGAACAATAGCTTCCAAGTACTGGCACACCGAGGAAATGAGAAGCACAAGATGACCACCTACAGAAGTCAGTTGGATTCAAAGACCAAAACAAACAACAGGACACCTCGGAATTTCATGATTTCCATTCAAGCTTCTCTTAAGCCTCATATGCATAAAACTAACATAAAAACTCAAGTTTTTCCTGCTTTGGAGCTTGTTGACTCCAGACCTCAGCAACCACCCAAGTTTCAAAGGAGAATGCCTCAGATAGAAAAGAAGCAATCCACTTACCGGACTCAGAAGCCTAAAAAGCAATCATTTCCTTGCATATGTAAAAATCCAGGAACAAAAAAGCCATGCATTCCTCTCCCTGTCCAACCCACAGAGCCCAGACTACATTACCTAGATCTCAAGTATAGTGACATGTTCAAGGAAATCAATTCAACTGCTAATGGACCTGGGATCTATGAGATGTTTGGGACCCCTGTTTATTGTCATATGAGAGAGGCTGAGCGGCATGAAAACAAATATTACCATGAGCTATGCTCGGCTCCATCGGGCAGATTTATCACCAATAAGTGTCGATCTTCACACAGTGAGAGGAACAGCAACGGAAGAACAAGACTGTCTCAGAAAAGACCACATATTAAACCTCCAAAGCCTTCGCTTGGCCTTAAACACAAGCACAAAGGTTTAATTCCTAAAGAAAAGGGTTGCAAAGGCAGCAATCTAGAAGACACTGAAAATGGTATTTCAGAACCAGACTGGCAGATAAAATCTTCAGAGAATGACATTCTCTCTTCCAAAGACCAAGCTCAGCCTGTGAGCTTGGCCCTGTGTCCCCAGCAGTTTACTGATCAGAATGAATTCCTCTCTGCCTTTGATTTATCCATTGTTGAAGAAATTTCTATGGAAGAGTCTACTGATGAAGGAGACATTTCTAACAATCAAATACTTGGTACGAGCCTCAGAGATCTGCAAGAACTTGAAGAGCTACATCACCATATTCCATTTGTCCCTTCAGAAAACAGCTGGGCCGAACACAGTGAGAAGAGTTCTAATGAGCACAGATTTCAAGAAAGGCAGAACATAGCACCTCTTGAGAAAAGAGATGCCGGCCAAACATTAACGAATTATCTAGAGTTTGATATTGCTTTGGATAAGTCAAAAACATTTGGGAGTTTCTCTTTCCAAGAGAAACAAGAAAGTGCATCTTCCCAAACATTTCAATATTGGGCACATTCTTTGGATCATGATAGTTTAGCAAATAAGTCAGTCACATGTGAGACATTTGGGAAAACCTTAAATGATGCAAATTCAGTTTCCCAAGAAATTCTGGACTCAGTAAAGAATGAAGAGTTGACAGATGAACTATTAGGTTGTCTGGCTGCAGAACTATTAGCTCTTGATGAGAAAGACAGTAATAACTCTTGCCAAAGAATGGCAAATGAAACAGATCCTGACAACCTAAATTTTGTCTTCAGGAGACAAGGAAATACTATAAGAGAATTGGGCAGAGAAACAATGAGTGTCAAAATACAGGTTGGTATAATTAGAATAAATTTCATTGGGGTGGAAAAGGACCTCAGAGCAACCTGGTTCAAACTCCCTATTTTCAGAGGTATCAGGAATCCTAAACAAGTAGTTTTTGTATTGGGGATTGAACCCAGAGGCATTCAACCTTCAAGTTACACTCCCACTCTTTTTAAAATTTTGAAACAGGGTCTTAAGTTGCTGAGGTTGGTTTTGAAACTGTGATTCTCCTGTCTCTGCCTCCCAAGTCCTGAGATTACAGGTGTGTGCCCCCTCGCCTGACTAAGTAGTTTCTTCAAAGTCTCATTGTTTGGTTGCAAGGTTGGAATCCAGGTCTACTGACTTTCAGAGTAAGATGTTTTTTTCCTTAGGCTGCCTTACTTCTGGAATTCAGCTGTTTTGACACTGCCATGAAATCACTTGGGGTTAATGAATATAGCCAAAATATTTAAATAGGTCTACAATACTTGGGAGGCTGAGACAGGAGGATCACAGGTTCGTGGCCAGCCTCAGCAATTTAGCGAGAGCCTGTTTTAAAACTCTGAAGTACATGAATCTCTTCTTCTACTCATATTTTAAAGACAGAAGCTGGGTCTGATGGCTCATGCCTGTGATTCCAGTTTTTGGGAAGCTGAGACAGGAGGATCACAGGTTTGAGGCCAACCTCAGTAACTTAGTGGACCCTATTTCAAAATAAAAAATAAAAAGGGCTGAGGGTGCATCTTGGAGGTAGAACACTCCTGCATTCAATTCTCAGTTCTAAAATAATAATAATAATAATAATAATAATAATAA
>PVLC010049904.1:0-10273 GCA_004027655.1 Graphiurus murinus | reverse complement strand
AGGAAGGACCTGGACTCCTTCCTTTGTTCTTTCTGTCCACTTCTTTCCCTCAATCCCCACAAAGATACTTAGTACTAGCTTATATACACATTTTATTGCTTAAGCATGATTTATCTACCATGTACATGTGCCATTTAATCAAATTCATGTTTCCCTATTAGGCATATGAAATTTTTACTACTATTCAAGTTGTAAAAAAATCTTAATTTTTCTTTTAGGCTTTTTTTTGGCCCATATTCCTCAAAGTAGAAATATTAAGTCAATGACCGTGAACCATTTCATTCACTCATATTTTTTCAAATATTTATTCATTTCCTAATATATATCAGAAACTATATCAGCTAGCAGGTACATGATAGTGATTATTAAAAATACAAAAGACATGGTTTCTGCCTTTAATTTTGTGGGCCTTGTCTCACACATGCCAGATCACTCTCCAGAGAGAGTGAGCAATTTGCAGAACCACCAACCTTTTACATTTCTTCCAGCCTTCCTAATGTTGGTTTCAAAATTTTACCTGTTTTTTTGAGTTTAACAACTACATAATAACTACATTTTCGAGTTTAATAACTACATAATAACTACATAATGCTTTAAAATTATTTTGAATTGTATTTGTATAGTTGCAAGTTAAAGTGTGTACTTTAAAAAAAAAGAACATTTTTTCATGTATTTATTGGCCAATTGATCTTTTGAGAAGTGTCTATTCAGTTCAATCACCCACTTTTAATTGGGTTATTTGTTTTTATAGTGTTAAGTTTTTTGAGTTCTTTATATATTTTAGATATTAGTCATCTATTGGATGTCTATATGTTGGAGAATTTGTCCTGTGTTTTCTTCTAATAATTGCAAAGGTTCTGGCCAAATTCTAGATCTTTGATCCATCTTGATTTGACTGTTGTGCAGAGTGAGAGAGAGACAGGGATCTAATTTATTCTTCTGCAAATGGATATCCAGTTTTCCCAGCACTGGAGAAGGCTTTCTTTAGTGTATGTTTTTGACTTTTTTTTTTAAATTTTAGAGACAAGTAAAATAATATCTGAGCAGATTACTGCAGTTCTCCCTCAGAATTCCTTTCTCTACCAATGTTCAGATTTCCTTGTCTAATCCTTCCCTCTCTGGGGCCCAAACACAACACAGTCTTCTTTCTTCCCCTTGCTGAGGGGTTGGTGCCGAAACTGGTAAATCCTAAAGTAATTCTTAGGTTAAACCATATGAAATTACTGATATTTGAACATAGTTCGACCAAATACAAAGTCCAGTGATATATTTCTTTCCATAGCAACACTCATATGTGTATAAATGCTAATGGGAGTAATAAAGCATGATGAAAAAATCTAATAAAACCCATGGTCACCCACATTGGTAGTATAAATCACACAAAAAAGTCAAATAAAAATGTTTTGTAAAGCAGTTTCCACTCATCGGGCATGAGTGGAATTGACACTTTTTCTTTAGATTATGAGAAACTCTAGAGTAATGAGTAGGCCCTTTGTTTACGCATTCATTATTTCAGAAGCATTTATTGAGTAAGCCCAGATTCTGTTAGTATCCCTGAGGTGGGGGGGCAGTGGTATGATTTCTCTCTGCCATAACAGTTGAGGGACTCAAGACAGAAACCGATGGAATAATTTTTTGTCTTTATTTAATTGGTGCATTGTAATCATACATCTTTGTTAGGTACAAACTGATAAAGGCATACATGCACACATTTCTCATTTAACTCTTAAGATTCCAAGGCAAGCACTTGAGAGTCAGGATCAGAGTGAATTACTAGGTGTGGCGGGAGTGAAAGATAAGAAGTTCTCCAGGGGCATAGGCAATGGAACTTGGCAAGACTTATTGGAAAAGATTTAAAGATTTCCAAGGAAAGAAGAATTTTAAGGAAGGACCCTGTCAGACACTGTACTCAATCCGACACACATGTTAGGAACTGGATTAGAAAAGATGGCATATGTCTAGGCTTGTCCAAAGGGCTAGTCTATCCTTCAGTTAATACATTGATGTTTACTTTTGCTCCACAGTTCCCTAGAGGCTTTCACTGAGTTCATGGTTCTTCTGTACATGGCTGATTTATGCCTTTTGAAGAGTTTGGTATTTCTTGAATCTGCCCCATTGAATTCTTCTTAATTACATAATTGATCTGCTTAGTTTGCCAATAACTTTGTTTTGGGGGAGGGCAAAGAAAAAGACAAAAAGTTAATTGATTTACAACTTATGCTAATGTCTTTAGAAAATGTTGAGAATAATATTGAAATACAGCCAAGAACCCACTACAATTTTCTTGATGTACCAATATTCATGATTTCTACCAAAAGAAAACTGTTCCCCTAGTGCTAGCTATCCAGGAAACAAATTATATATCCTAGTCATTTAACTGTTGGATAAGGGTCCAACTCACAGAACATAATAAAGGAATGTAATAAATCAAGGAGATTTTAGAGGCATGTTTTGCATTGAAGAGTGACTATGAATAAGGTTAGGCAAGGTCCTTCTCTAGTAGACTTTAAAAAATGAATAATAGGCTTCTTTGTAGTTTATCATGAATATAAATTATACACAAATGTCATAAGAGGAGAAAAATAAATATGTGTTTTGAATTTCAGCATTCTTTTAAAATATGACTTGACAGGATGGACCAAACTGAGTAGCCAACTCCATGAAATGGGCTTACTACTGTTGTTTTCTGATGCAAAAAAATCACTGGATATTTATAGAAAGAGGAAAAATAATTACGAGAGGTCTTTAAAAATGAAGTAGATTCATTTACCAAGATGATTAGAAACTGTCAAATAAGAGGATGAAGTTTATTACTTTCTGTAAGTCTTCTACATTATTCCAGCTCTAAGATGTTTTATTCTTACCCCATATACAAGTATTCATTTTAATTTATGGTCTCCAACAGGGTAGGAATGGAAACAATTTAATCAGGGATCTCTGTATTGTAAGTCATTGGTATGCTAAGCTATGATTTGCTCTCTGCTGGGGATGGAAGTTCAGGAAACTGAATTCTGTATATCAGTCCTCCTCTATTTCTACCTTCAGGTTTACATCAGTCTCAATTCTTCCTATCTTAAACAGAGAACACTCTAAACCTTGAGGCATCTGATGGTGCAGAGAGACTTATTCAAATGTCTAGACCCTCTAAAAAAAACCATCGTATTGCATAAGTTGGCAATTTATGTGCTTTCTTCTGTCCTTCCCAAAGTTTTTCTTACATATAAATATACTCTTGCAGGTTGCAAGTCTTCTGAGGGCAGAGACTGTGTCTTATCTTTCTTTTTCACCTACTTCCCATTTTCTCACCATCAATGTGGCCCTTTCTCCTCCCAACCTCCTCTTCAAACCCTCACAAATTCAGAATAGATACATCATTCTTTTTTTTTTTTTTTTTGTGGTACTGGGGATTAAACTCAGGGGCATTCTACCTCCGAGCTATACCCCCAGCCCTATTTTTTATTCTTTATTTTGAAACAGGGTCTCACTAAGTTGCGGAGGGCCTTACTAGGTAGCTGAGGCTGGCTGTGAACCTGTATCCTCAGGTCTCAGCCTCCCAAATTCTGGGATTGTAAGCGTGCACCACCACGCCCAGCAGATACATTATTCTTAACATTTACTGCCAAACTCTTGGTAACTTGAGTTTAAAATCTCCCTAAGTATACAGAGAAAAATCTGTACCAATGAATTTTCCAGTACATCTACATTCTTTGCTTTATTCATTGTGCATTTACATTTTATAGTCTGTTTTTTCCCCTCATGGTGGAAGAAAAGCTACTAAGGAAAGGATAAAGCTGAGGAATATTAGGACTTGGTAGCTATATGCTGTCCCTTAACCTTCATTGAAAGGATTCTGCAGGCAAGAGAGATAGGATCCTGAGGGAACAATTTCAGGGCAGAGAGAGCCAAAATGAATCCCGTTCAGGTGAACAGAGAAACATTTATTCATTAAGACATAAGTTGGGGAGGGCAGTGGCGGGGCTAGAGACCTCTGAAGGAAAGAAATAGTAATAGACTCCTGGGAAGATAAATTGTTGGAAAATCTGAGTCTAAAGTACCAGCCGAGGGCATTGTATTGCTTCCTCTTGGGAAAACGAGGCCTAAGGTTCAATTCGTTTGTTTTGGACTAATAACAAAAAAGCTCTCAGCACATCCCTGTGATTTTAAACACGCAGAAAACAAATCCATGGAGAGAAAAGCAGCCTACTGTATGTGACCACCATTATCCTAAAGAACACTGAATTGCAAATCAATGAGTGACTTGAAAGAAGATTAAAATTTGTATTTGTTAGCGTATTTTTAAGCCTTTCTTTTAGAAGGCTAGGCAGGAAGGTTATATAAAGTTTAACTTGCTTTTTGTTAAGATAATCTAAAAGCACCTTTTCTACCTTCTGTTCTCAGATCTGGCAGCAGAAAAAATAAAATAAAATTGTTCTGATCACAGTTTCTTAAAGTATAATTACTTTGTCAAAGGAAAATATAATTAGAACTGATATTTTAAAATGTACCATAATTATATTTAAAGATTTGATAATTTGTTCATGTATGAAATGTTCTGTTAATTTAGCAACAAGCAACAGTACTGAAGTCAGGAAATGATCTGACAGTTTTTCTCTTTCCTGTTTTAAAAATACCATCTATTCTCCCCTTTTGTCTATTCAAAGAGATATAGTCAATTTCAGCAGTGGATTGAATTAAATGCTTGACACAGCTTTATGAGCATCAGGTCCATTTATTTCCTCTGTTTCATTGCACTTTTTCACATGCCTCATACCATTACAGCAGCAGAATAACAAAAGCACCTCTAGATTCCAATACATCCCTTCAGGTCTCCTCATTTGTAACCTCAATCAGCATAAATCTGTTCCTTGTGCCTCTTCCCTGCCCTGAAAACTCTGGAAATCCCCTCCTCCCTTCTATTCTTCTCATTTATCACTTTCAAAAGAATCTCTTCTATTTGGCAGCAATTTGATAGTTCGAATTCCCCTGTGAGTAGTGAGTTCCTGTCATGTTGCCTACATGCAGATGTGGATCAATAAATCAAAGCTTTTTGGAATAAAGTATTAGAAGTAAAAGGAACAACTTTTCAACAAACCTTGGAACTATATAAAGTACTGGGTTTCAGAGAGACCCAGAGACACCAACTTTTTGAGTTGGGTAGAAAATAAATTAAGCATGTTAATTATTATTGGTTCATGTCATCTAAGGTTAGAATTGTTAAAGCAGAAGCAATAGATGACTCTCTTCTTTTCTGTTGAGTTTGCTTCTTCTGTTTTATACCTTGTGACTTTCTGAGACCTTGGCAATAAGATGAAGGGTTGGATCTGAGGAAATGTGCTATTTGAAAGGCATTTGCAAGGGTAGAGAAGAGTTGAAACCTTGGAGCCAGACACCCTGACCTTGAATGCCAGTTCCTTCATATATTACTTAGCCATAATCGAATAAGTTACTTAGCTTTGCTGAACTTCACTTTCCTTCATGTGTAAAGTAGAGCAATGATATTACTTTTTTTTTTTTTTTGGTTGCTATGAAGCATTTAGAGTTGTTGTTAGTACAATCCCCTGGATTAAATGGATTAAATATTGTCTATCCAAATATTTCAAGCATAACATGAGCTAGATGGCTTCTACATGGGACTAGAACATTTTCTCCTAGAATTCAACTTCTGATTAATTGACAGTGACAAAATCACATAAATTTCTAGTTAACTTTTTTTCTCCTTTTTCCCTTCAACCAATTTCTAATTGAAACAAATTCCACAATGGTCATTTTCCAATTTCACACCTGAGGTGAAAATATGTAAAGGAATTATTTGGACAAAATGCAATTTTCTCATTACTGAAGTTCGTGATGTGGTCTGAATGAGTATCTGAGGTCAAGGTAACAGTAGAGCCACAAAATCACATTTGAGGAATATAAATTTTAGTATTTCATTCTGTCTAGGTTCTTCTACTATGTTCTGATATTGATTTGTAGAAGTAAAATGGTTGGAAAAAAGAATGATAATCAATTTAGATAATTAAAATAATTGAGCAGAAGAAAGAAATTCAATGTCAGTTTCAGTTACAATCTAGTAATGGATTCTTACTTGTGACATATATTGTTTAGCATAAAATTAATAAAAACAGGACTTTCTTTCCATAACATTTCATTTTATCTGAAACATTGGCGTTTAGGCCATTTGTTGACACACTTCCCATGTCCTTCAGGTTAAAAAAATTAAATTGCAAATTAATTTCAATTTTGTACCAAAATATAATGAAACTAAGTTTATAAATAGATACAAATATTTATCTAATCTTATTGGATGATGCTAGGTCTTGAAAGTCTGTTTGAATTATTTTCATTAAATTTCTAAATATAAATATTCTGACAGAGTAAAACATTGAACATCAG
The DNA here is from genome assembly GCA_004027655.1 of Graphiurus murinus. NCBI lineage: Eukaryota > Metazoa > Chordata > Mammalia > Rodentia > Gliridae > Graphiurus > Graphiurus murinus. Next base: position 3,880 of record PVLC010049904.1, on the reverse strand, counting down.
TTTTTAAGTAGTTGCAATACCATTACCTAGTGATGAAAGCAGTATCCTTATAAGTATGTGAAAGTGCTTTTTTTGGTGTGTATGTGGTTCTTGGGATTAGACTCAGGGACATTCAACCTCTGAGCTACACCTCCAATCATATTATTTTAATTTTTATTTTGAAACATGATCTCTCTAGGTCAATGAATCTCACTGCTTACTGAGGCTGTCCTTGAACCTGTGATCTTCCTGTCTCAGTCTCTCAAGTACTGGGATTACAGGCATAAACCACCACACCCAGCTATGAAAATACTTTTTTTATGAAACTGTTTCCAAATAATTCAAGTCATTGACTGGGTCATGGAGTTGGCCTTGAATAGGACAAAATAATAGTGGCACATGCCTATAATCCCAGTACTTGGGATATTGAGATAGAAGGATTGCAAGTTCAAGACCAGTTTAGGTAACTTAGTGATATCCTGCTTCAAAATAAAAAAAGGGTAGGGATGTAACTCATAGGTAGAGCACCCCTGGATTCAATCTCTATTATCACACACACACACACACACACACACACACACACACACACACACACACACACAATGTGAAGAGTGCTTACGTACAATCTGTTTAGGAAGAGTTAACCCTCAGAGGTGGATGTGACTCAGCTTTGGCTATAGTGACTTCAGCCATGGAGTACAAAAACAAGATTCATAAAGAGATAAAAAAAGCCAAAGAAGTAAAGTATGGATTCATGTTTTAATATTCTAACCATAGATAGGATTCTCATGATTGACTGTCAGTTTTATGAGACTAGCTAAATACTCAGTGGTGTATCAGTAAACATTCCAGGACCAAAGAGTTTCTAATAATTTTGACTCAGTTTGAATTCCAAGAGGGAACATAGAATTTTTTTTAAAAATTGAATCTGTAGCCTAAAGCTAGAGAGATGCAGCCTGCTACAGTCTATGTGTTATTAAATGTCTAGTCAAACCCCTCACTTGAAGATTGATTAGAAGGTTGGGTGATGATTAAATCAGAGCTTTACTTTGAAGCACCAACTAGAAAGTAGTTCTGATAGTTCTGGTAGATGACATCAAGTGTGGAGGTTGAGCTTTTCCTCTGTGTACCTTTCAAATATTGTGGTTCTCCAATCACATACATCCCTTATTGTTATCAGAGAGTAGGTGTTCAGCGAATGTCTGTGAGAATCATGAAGGATACAGGAGGACCAGACACCTCATGCTACGCTGTAAATCTCTGCTGAGGTAGTGTTTTACATTGAAGATAAATGTCATGATTCTTAAAGTCTGTATCCCAGAAAAATAATTCCTCCCTGGTAGATCGTAAAATATAACATTAAGCTATGATCCAGGGTGTGGGGTAGAGAGAGTTAACTGTTGAGAGAAGAAAGTTTTTAAAAGAGTTGTTAGAAGTAGGCTGGGGTTTAGTCCAATAATTGTTGATTATAAAAGTCTCCAGCTTCTAGTTCCCACCTGTGGTTTTAATTAGTCTTAATGAATGTAAATCATGTGGTCCTCTACTGACCTGCTCAAGTTCATTACTCACTAGGTTGTCTGCAGCTGGTTGTTTCAGGATTAACTGTCATGCTTAGAAGAGCTCTTGTCACTCACACAGCCACAGACAAGGGCGCTTTGCTTCTAGAAATGCAGTTCTGTCCCCACAGAGCATGTGGCCTTAGTGCTCAACTTGTGTGTGATGGCCCACAAGTGATGTGAGAGGAGAAAGGTCGAGACCTTGGACTTTCTATACAAAGTGAATCCCAGAAATAGCTCTTCTCATATGTCTTATTAGTACATAAGTCCATGTTGCTTATAGATTATAATTGTGATTAAATTTTACTTTATTTTAAAAAGTGAGGTGAATATTTAGGACCTAAACTCAATGCAACATACTGTGAGATCACCTTGTATATGAGAGTAAATGCCTTTAGTTGCATGGCTCTCAAGTCTGACTGTACTTTTTCTGTGTGTGTGTGTGTGGGGGGTGTATGTGTGTGTGTGTGTGTGTGTGTTATTGGGATTGTACTAAGGAGAAATTACCTCTGATTTACACCCCCAGCCCTTTATATTTTTTATTTTGAAACAGGGTCTACTAAATTGGTGAGGGCCTCACTTAGTTGCTGCAGCTATCCTCCAACCATCTGAAGAGCTTTGAAAAATCCTGAGTTCAGACCTTGTCCAAAATGAATAAAATGATAATTTCTAGGATTTTTTTTTTTTTTGGTTAAATTTATCAGCGCATTGTAATCATACATCTTGAAGAGGTACAGGATGGTACCTCATTTCTAGGATTTTTAATTTAGTAGGTTTGGATTCTCCTTCTTCATTATTTTTTGTTGCTTTAAACTATATAAATGTTACCCAAAAGTTGCAAGAGCTCAGTTACCCTGTACCCACATTCCTCAGTTTTTAACACTTTGCCACATTTGCTTTTTCCTTCTGTGTCTCTTGATATAACTGTCTGAAAGGAGGTTGCATACACCATGCCTCTTTACCCAATAATTCTTCAATGTACCTAAGAAGACTTTCTTTCCATAGTCAAATTACAATGATTAAATTCAGGAAACTTAACATTGCAATATTTAAAAAAAATTAATAGACTTTTATTATTGTGATAAAAAACATAATATATGACTTACCCTTTTAACAAGGATTCTTAACATTGATTCTTAACATTGATTGCTATAATAGTTTAATCTGCAAATTATATTCTAATTTTGTTAACTGCCCTACGAGTGTCTAATTTATGTGTCTACTTGATTAGGCCAGGGTGCTCATTTATTTGGTTGAACACCTGTCTGGGTGTTTCCATGAAGGTTTTTTTTTTTTTTTTTGGGGTGAGACTAACATTTAAATCAGTAGAAAGCATATTGTCTTCTATAATGTGAGTGGGCCTCAGCCAGGCATGGTGGCACATGTTTGTAATCCCAGTATTTGGGAGGCTAAGATAGGAGGATTGTAAGTTCGAGACCAGCCTCAGGAACTTAGTGAAACCATGGAGGTAGAATGCCTCTGAGTTCAATCCCCAATACAATACTACTACTACTACTAATAATAATAATGGAGTGGGCCTTATATAATCAGCTGGGGGCCTTAATAGAATAAAAAACCTAACCCTCCTCCCAAATCCCAAGTAAGGGAGAATTTTTCCTGCTGATGATCTTCTTCTTTGGGACTAGAAATGGAACATTGAATCACCTCAGTTTCCTGGTTATTTATCTCATCCTGTAGAACTTGGGACTTCCAGCCTCTGTTCATTCTCTAGAGGAAGAAATTTATTATTCTAAGGAGTTGGGTAGTGGTTCTTTTCCTTTGAAGAAGCCTGACTATGCATTATCTTTATATATTTTATTTTTCTAGTTTGGGATTCAGTCTAACATCTTGTATTGAATTTACATTTCCTGTGTTTTAGTCTTCTTTTAACTAGAACAGTTTCTTTGTACTTTATACTGTTGACATTTTTTAATAACCCAGGAGAGTCATTTTATAAAATGTCTTTCTATTTGCATATCTTTGATATTTCCTTATGATTACATTCAGGTTATAGATTTTGATAGAATACATACTACTTTGTCCTCTCACATTGAAAGCATACCTTATTGATGACATTAATTTTAGTCATGTGGTTAGGGTGCTACTGGTCTTTCCACTTTACCATTAACCATAATTTTTCTTTTGGAATTAATAAGTAATTTTCTGGAAGATACTTTGAGTCTACATAAATAACCTGTTTATTTTAAAATGTTTGCTACACATTGATGATTCTTAATGAATTTTTACTATGATGGCTATAAGAGCTACTTTTCCATTTATTTGCCTATTTGTTATTAATAAAAACCAAGTAATTCTTGTTTAACCCAATAGATTATATCACCTCT
>PVLC010049903.1:0-10288 GCA_004027655.1 Graphiurus murinus | reverse complement strand
TGTAATCCCAGCATTCGGGAGGCTGAGACCAGAGGATCCGGGTTCGCGGCCAGCCTCAGCTACCTAGTGAGGCACTCCGCAACTTAGTGAGACTCGGTTTCAAAATAAAGAATAAAAAATAGGGCTGGGGGTATAGCTCGGAGGTAGAATGCCCCTGAGTTCAATCCCCAGTACCGCAAAAAAAAAAAAAAAGAAAAAGGATAAAAGCCATAAGTCTCAAAAGAAATCTGGTAGTGGTGGGGGAAGTGTACAATAAAATTAAGTACTTATTAATGATTAAAAAACACATGTACGGGATGGGGCAGGGTGTAGAGCTCAGTGGAACAGCAACATGAGCAGTTTGATCCCTAGCACAGCAAAGGAAAAGAAAACAGAGCGTAGAAATAGAAATTCTTAACCTTATTCCTAAAAGTGATCTGCCAAAAACTATACACTAAGCAGTTAAAAATTAAAAGCATTTACTTGAAGGTTAGGAATAAGACAAAGATATCTCCTATTTGCTCCTATTCAATACAGCCCTGGCCAGTGCTACTAATAGGGCAAGAAAAATAAATTGGAAAAAACCAAAACAATGCTATAATCATTTGCATATCTTATGATTATCTTACACAGAACATCTAGAATAACCTGCTGGCATGGTGGTATATGCCTGTAATCCTAACTACTCAAGAGACTCAGGAGGATTACAAGTTCAAGACCAGCATATGGTAACTTCATAAGACCATCTCAATATAAAAGTTAAAAGATTTGGGGATGTGGCTCAGCAGTAGAGTGCCCCTGGATTCAATCCCCAGTACAGAAAACAAAACAAAAGAACAACAAAAAAAACCAAGGTAGTACTTGTATGCCTGTAATCCCAGTATTTGTGAGGCTGAGACAGAAGGATCACAGGCTTGAAGCTAGCATGCAATAATTTAGCAAGACCCTGTTTCAAAATAAAGAATGAAAGGGGCTTGGGGTATACCTCAGTGTTACCCCGATAGTTCTATCCCCAGTACCATGAAGGAAGGAAGGAAGGCAGGGAGGAGAGGAGGTCTAATGTAATCTGCAACAAACTAAAAAAAAAACAAGGGCTCAGCAATGTTTCAGAATATAAGATCAATAAAAATACAAATTAATTTTGTTTCCACACACCAGTAGCAATTAGAAAATGCAATTTTTAAAACCATGAGAATAATGAACAATGAACAAATAAATGAAATTATACAGAAAATGATAAAATGTTATTAAAAGGCAGAAAAGTAGACTAAAATGTGATTGTAATGCCATATTTATGGACAGAAAGAATCAATATCAAAATCATTTCAATTTTCCTTAAATTAAATAATGCATGTAATATGAACCACAGTTCCAACAGTTTTTCATATCCAAGCACAAAGGGCCAAGAGTAGCCAAGAGATTCCTGAAGAAGATGAACCAGATGAGAGAGAAGCCTTCCCAAACAGCTACTGACAGTTTATTATAACTTAAATTATTTAAGACACTATGGCTTAAGCATAGAGATAGACAGTGGAACAGATCAGCGAGCCCAGAAACAGAACCATACCAAAATAGAAACTTGACATGTGACAGAAGCAGCACTACTTAGTAATCAGAGGGAAAAGAATGGAATTTGTAACATGTAATGTTGGGTTGGAGACTGGTTATCCACATGGGAAAATAATTTTTAATTAAATCCTATTTCATATCATATACATACAACTCGAGAAAAAAGCTAATATAACAAGCAAAAACTTAATTTTTGTGTGTGGTATTGGGGATTGATCCCAGGGGCATTCTACCTCTGAGCTACACTCCTAGCCCTATCTTTTTTTTTTTTTTTTAAACGAGATCTCACTAAGTTGCAGAGGGCCTCGCTAAATTGCTAAGGCTGGCCTCAAGCCTGAAATCCTCCTGGTTCAGCCTCCAAAGTACTAGAATTACAGGTGTGCACCACCACACCCAGCTGGAAGTGTGGTACTGGGGATTAAACCCAGGGAAATTCTACCTCTGAGCCATATCCCTAGCCCTATTTTTATTTTATTTTTTGTAGTACTGGGAATTGAACCCAGAGGCATCCTACTTTTGAGCTACACCCTCAGGCCTATTTTATTTTTTATTTTTAAACAGGGCCTCACTAAGTAGCTGAGGTTGGCAGTAAACCTGTGATCCTCCAGTCTCCCAAGACTCAGGATGACAAGTGTGCACCACGATGTCCTGCTTACCATGACATCTCCATCTGATGGTTGAACATTTTTGAAGTTTGACAATACCAACTGCCTGTAGGATGTGGAGCAATAAAAATTCTCCTATACTATCAATGAGAATATAAATTGGTAAACAACTTTGGAGATCAATTTGGTACCCAGCATTTCCATTCCCAGAAATATCCCCTAAAAGGAACCTCTTTCACAAGGAGCTATAAAAGGTTGCTTACTTCAGAATTATTTGTAATAGGGAAAATCAGAAATGACCCAAACTCTCCTAACAGGAGAACAGATAAATCAATAAGTATTCATACAATAGAATTCTACATGCAGTGGCTAAAATAAATCAGAACAAAATCACAAGTATCAACAGGAATAAATCTCAAAAACAAAGTGTTGAAAAAAAAGGAAGGTACAGAAGGATATATATAAACCATGAAATCATATATATATGTTTAAATGTGCGGAACAGTTTTATATACTGAGTATAGGAATATGGATAAATTAATGACAAAATTATTCCTGCCAATGATATAAACCAGTTCTGGTGTACTGGGCACTCAGGAGACAGGAATGGGACAGGGCTAGAAAAGACTGGATCCCAGAAGTTATTCAACACTTGTTTTAAAAAATAAAACCTGAGGTAAATATGGCAGAATGGTAGGTATACCAATATTTATTGTATTATTCTTTGTAATTTCCAGTATGCTTAAAATATTTTATTTTAAAAATAAATAACAAGCTGATTCAATATCACACACTTATAATCCCAGCTACTCGGAAAGCCGAAGCAAAGGATCACAAGTTCAAGGCCAGCCTGGACAACTTAGTGAATGAACCCAGGGGTATTCTACCTCCAACTTACACTTCCAGTCCTTTTATTTTTTATTTTGAAACAGGGTCTTGGTAAGTTGCTGAGGCTGGCCTTGAACCTGCAATCATCCAGTACCAACTTCCTGAGTTCCTGTAATCCCAGTGGATTACAGGCATGTGCCACCATGCCCTGCAAAACCTTTTCTTAATAGGTCTTCATAAGTGATAAAATTCCTAATTAAATGCTAAGATTTCAATAAAATTCAATTGCAAAAAGCATCCAAATTCTCATTGTGAAATGTATTTTGGTTTTAAGTTGGTGTCCGTATTCTAAATAAATAAAGAGCTATCTAGACATAAATTATAGATGCCCTGATCACTGGTTAAAAAATATAAAATAAAGCTGGGTGTGGTGGTGCACGCTTTGTAATCCCAGTACTTGGGAGGGTTAGACAGGAGAATCACAGGTTTTCGGCCAGCCTCAGCTACTTCGGGAGGCCCTCCACAACTTAGTGAGACCTGTTTCAAAATAAAGAATGAAAAATACGACTGGGGAGGTAACTCAGAGGTAGAATGCCCCTGGGTTCCATCCCCAGTACTGCAAAAATAAATAAATAAATATAAAAAAGATTGGAAAGAAACACACACACACACACACACACACACACACACACACACACACACACCACACACACACACAGACAACAAATCCCAACATGTAAACATTAAGGCTAGAAGAGTTTTGGTAAAATTTCTTTGAATTAAAAAAAAATATGATTTAATGACTAAAAAACCGTTAAATATACATGTGGCATATACTTCCTGAAAAGTTTTTTTTTTTTTTTTTCTGTACTGGGATTTAACCCAGGGGCATTCTACCCCTGAGCTGCACCCCCAGCCCTATTTCTTATTCTTTATTTTGAAACAGGGTCTCACTAAGTTGTGGAGGGCCCCACTAAGTAGCTGAGGCTGGCTGTGAGCCCCAATCCTCTGGTCTCAGCCTCCTAAGTACTGGGATTACAATCGTGCACCACCACACCTGTAGAAATAAAATAGCAACACAGATTTAAACAAATAATGTTCTAGAAATGCAAAGTAAAAAGCAGTAAAGTGTTTTTCCATCTTCCTCTGAGTTCATTTCCTTTTGCTAATTGATCAGGTTAAACAAAAAGGCACACTGCAAAATGACTTGGGTCAAATCACTAGTGCCACCCAGTTTTCAAGGGCACTGGCAGTCAGAGGTGGAGGAGTGACTCTGCATGTGCTGTCCCTTTAATTAAGGCGGGGCTTTTAGAACTCAATTGTTCCATTTGTGTCTCAAATCAATCAGATGAAATTCACCTTTTACGTGGCCTGAATCCTGATAGCTCGGCACACTTGATAGGTAATTTAATCATGTCTGGTGTAGATGAACACAAACTCAAATTAGCTACTGAAAGAGCCGGGCTTCTCAGAGATAGCTGTGCTTTTCCACTTTTATGCAAGAGCTGAGCTTCACCAACTGGCTAGCTGGAGGTGTTATTAAAAATTTAGTGAAAGAAACAAAGGTGTGCTCTGGAGTCTCCTGTTACCCTTTCTACTGTTACTCCGGCAGACAAAAGGCATAAGCCTCCCTCATGAATAATGTGACACGGAATATTCACAATCTATTTTTAATGGAGTCAAGTAATAACATTAAGGGAGATATTTGCAATCTTCAAATTTCACACAGTAAAAGGCACAGTAATTTGTTTTGATTCTGAACTGGGGATATAAAGATAATTTTTTTTTTCAAAAAATACAGTTAACTTCAAAATTACAACTCTTCATTTATAACGTAAACAAGGGAAATAAAAATGAACCAGGTATTCTAAATGTCTTCAGGGGAGGGCAGGAGAGGACAGACACCTAGATTTCAATCAGTTCTACTTACCCCTCAGTGTGACATCTTTACTTTTCAAACCAGGCTGGAAATAACCACCCGGGGTACAGGGCGACTCCCATGGAGAGGATGTTGTCATCTCGACTCCCTGGGAGCTTTGCCGCCCAGAACACTACGAACAGGTTCTGGGGGCTGTGACTGCTCATCATCCATCAGTTCTGAAAAAAACTATCTTAAACTGCATTCTCAAGTAAACATATACATTTTGAATGAGAGTAAACTGACATGGAAAGACATGGTGTTGGAAACCAAGGGAGGACAGCCAAGGACCGAGATTTGGAGAGACTGGAAAAAGCAGCCTCAGCCTCTCCCTGGCCCACCAACTCAGAAAGTCCTGTGTCCTGAGACCTGGGTGTCCTGTTTGCTTCCTGGTGCGTCTCCCCATTGTGCCACAGAGAGCAGAGCCAGCCCATAGGAGGAAGCACGAGTTAGTTTGGTTTTGTTCTTGGTTTTGGGTTTTTTGCAGCTCTGGGGGATTAAACCCAGGGGCATTCTACCTCTGAGCTACATCCCCAGCCCTATTTTACTTTTCACTTGGAAATAGGGTCTCACTAAGTTGCTGAGAGCCTCACTAAGTGGCTGAGCTGGCTTCAAACCTGTGATCCTCCTCTCTCAGCCTCCCAAGTACTGGGATTACAGACCTGCGCCACCATGAGTTATTTTTAATCACCTACTGGGTGCCAGGAACTGTTGTGGAGGCTGAAGATTCACCAATAACCAAAGAAAGTAGCCGGGCATGATGGCACACACCTGTAATCCCAGTACTTGGGAGGCTGAGAAAAGAGGGTCACAAGTTTGAGGACAGCCTCAGCAAATAGTGAGACTCTCATCAGCCTAGGGAGGCTCTGTTTCAAAATAAAGATAAAATAGGGATCAGGGTGTATGTTGGAGGTAGGATGCCCCAGGTTCAATCTCCAGTACCCCTCTACACACACACACACACACACACACACACACACACACACACACACACAGAGTTCTGCAGGACATTGTCTTTACTGTTGTATCTTATCACCTAGAACAGTACCAAGTGCACACTGGGTACTCAATATGGGTGGAGTTGCCTTGAATGGAAGCAGGCAATCTGCTGGTAGTTCCCATGGGCCATGCATACCCTGAATGCCTGGCTGAGAGGTGTCAGAGCACAGGCAGCAGGGATTTAGGCCAGGACCTTATTCTGGTTTCATTCTCAAAAGATCTACTGGTAGGGTAGAGCCAGAACTAACCCAGATCCCCATTTACTGCTTCTCATGCATCTTTAGGTTTGAAACTTGCCACTAGTACAGCAGCTAACCAATCACATACTTACTTTCCTTTCAGCCTCCACAGAATCGAAGTAGTCAGAGACCATAACCACATTTTATGGTCAAGGAGATGAATCAGGAGAGGCAAAGGATTTGCCCAAGTTGCATGATGTGTTGGTGATTGAGTCTCGAATAAGATTCAGATCTGTAGACCAAAGGTCTGTGGTTTCTATATTCACCTAGGAGCCTTCACACACATCCACATACACACACACACACACACACACACACTCTCTCTCTCTCTCTCTCTCTCTCTCTCTCTCTCTCTGAGGAAAGAGCTGATGTACCTCTGGGGCCATCAGGGACTCTATAAGTAGGATCTTTATACACTTTCTAGTTTTTCTGTTAAGAATGTTAAGAAGTATCTCAGAGATATAAAAGAAAAGGAAAAAATATGGCAGCCAAAGCAATTGGATGTTACTCTCTTTGGATGCTGTCTTGTCTGCTTCATTTTTATACTCCACTATAGTTTCCATCGGCACTAGCTTCCCCTCCAGAAAAAAAAGGCAAAGGTCTTTCCCAAAATCCCTGCCTAAATGACAGGCAATCTTAATACTTTATTAACTTAAAACATCACTCTAATAAATATGTGTTAACAAAACAAACATAATGCACTCCAGAAAATCCAAAAACATTTACAAACCTCATCAAAGTAAAAATATCATCTCCCTTCCCCCCATGTGGTACACACGGAGGGTCAAAGATTTAAAGATAAGAGCCTTCACCCCCACATGCCCACCAGCTCTGATATCTTAAAAATATTAGCTTAATAATAAAAACTGAGTATACACATGAATTTTTGAGTAACTCTTTAGCTACATTTTGTTTACTCTTGACAAAATCCAAAAGGATCAAAAGGGAAGGTTGGAGATTCTGTGCTGTCTTCTCAAAATTCCTTTGGAGGGAAAGAAAAGACCCCAGACACCTGGAGTGCAAGTGTTAGCTTCTGAGGAGCAGGGGCAGGAGCTCTGACTTGGTAACTACCAGGAACTCTGTGGCATGGTGCCTGGTACCTTGGTAATCAGTGGTCAATAGACATTTGCTGAGTGAATGAATGATATCCTGTCCACAGGCATTGCTTCACATTCTTTACCTCCTCTGCTGAAGCCTTGGCAGGCCTCCTGCAGCAGGACCTCTGACCCCCTCTCCTCACCAACTCCACTTTTCTGCTTCTCCCTGGGGTAGGCTCCATGGTACATCTGGTGATTTCAAAAGAATTAAGCTCCTTCCCCAAATCAGTTTCTGAACCAGTCTTTGAGGAGAAGAAATGATTCCTCTGAGATTTACAGGCAGCACCCAAGAGAAAAGGGTCAACAGACTTCCCAGAAGAAGAAAAACGTAATACTCATTCTTCTTTCTATAAAAGCATTAGCGGCCGGCCATGGTGGCACACGCTTGTAATTCCAGCTTTTGGGAGGCTGAGACCGGAGGATCCGGGTTCCCAGCCAGCCTCAGCCACTTAGTGAGGCACTCCGCAACTTAGTGAGACCCTGTTTCAAATAAAGAATAAAAAGTAGGGCTGGGGGTGTAGCTCGGAGGTAGAATGCCCCTGAGTTCAATCCCCAGTACCTCGGGAAAAAAAAAAAAAGCATTAGCGTGTGTCCTCCTGTGGTTCCTTCTCTTCCACACAAGCACCTGGGGAGTTCAGGAGGAGGAAGACACCTGAAGAAGATCTTTCCCCGTCTGTGAAGCAGGGTGGAAAGCGGAAGGGCCATGGGCTCCAAGATTTGATCTGATCCTCCCTGGACTGTCCTCGCTGCACTGGACTTTGAGGTGCCTAAAGCTCAGCCAGTTTCTGTGCTTCCCAGTCTGGGCAGAGCCTTGAACAGGTAACTCATCCCCTCCACCAGCTCCAGGAAGTCAGGTGAGGGGGATCACCCTGTGGGGTGTGCAGCCTGGACCCAGAAGTCAGAGGGAGGAAGGCGGCGGCAGGGACTCTGCCCTTGGTAGTGTTGCGTAGCTGCTCCCTGCAGCCAAGCGACGCTCATTTGAGCCCGTGCTGTGTCTCCCGGTGCCTGCGGAGGTCCACCTTCCGCTGGAAGCCCTTCCCACACAGGTCGCAGCCAAAGGGCTTGAAGCCTGTGTGCTTGCGGCTGTGGGTGATGAGGTTGGAACTCTGGCTGAAGGCCTTGCCACACACCTGGCACTTGTGGGGTTTCTCACCTGCGGGGATTGAAGGGGGAGGGAGACTCATCAGTCTACCATAGAGCTAGAGGGGACCCACTGTGAACCACATGCTCTTGGCAGCAGCTGGCTGCACCACAGCCCGAGACCTCAAGCAACTAGAGGGTGATGTGTTGCGACATGAACTGACTCCCAGCCTGCAGCTCCGTCCTGGGAAGCCACGGCTGCACCAGGTGGAAGGGAGACTTTCTGAGTGGGGGTTCCCAGCCAAGGGCCTCAAACCGTTTCCTGCTAAACGGAAACAGCACCGGCCACGTGCTCTCCCCAGCTGAAGCCGCCTGAGGACTCTCTTGACTTTAGAAGCTCAGAGCACACAGAGCAGATGTTCAACAGGAGGTGGGAGGAGCTGTCCTATAAACCGTGTGACTGCTCTAATTCAGAGGAAGTTTTCAAATCTGGGTTCCCAAGTGGCTGTTGGTTTTGTATGGACCAGTGAGCCTGTCTTCTCTCTTGGTCTAGAAGGACTACAGAATGTATCTGAAATTGAATTATGAAAATCTATCTTTGAGCCACAAACTATTTAAGGTAGCTGAGCTTTTTCTGCCTTGATTATACTTTTTTTTTTTTCAGTATTAGGGATTGGACTCGAGAGCATTCTGCCAATGAGCTACACCCCCAGTCCTATTTTTTTATTCTTTATTTTGAAACAGGGTCTCTGTAAGTTGCAGAGGGCCTCACTAAGTAGCTGAGGCTGGCCACGGACCTGCAATCCTCCTGTCTCAGCCTCCCAAGTACTGGGATTTACAAGCATGCGCCACCACGGCCGGTTATACTTTCTTTTTATGAGGTTAATCACAGGATTCTTTTTGGGGGTGTGTGGAGGTGCTGGGGTATGAACCCAGGGGAATTCTACCTCTGAGCTAAACCTCCAGCCCTATTTTATTGTTTTATTTGGAAACAGAGTCTCACTAAGCTGCTGAGAGTCTCTCTACATTCCTGAGGCTGGCCTGGAACCAAGATTCCCCTATCTCAGCCTCTCAAGTACTGGGATTCTAGGCATGCACCACTATGCCCAACACATGTTATTCTTTATATAACAGAAACTTTTCACCAAAGATTTATAAATAACAGAACATGTAACGGTTTAGTTTTTCTCCCATCTTGTGTAGTATTTAGCATTTAGGTAAAATAGCCTTGGCATGGCATTATAGTTGAGACTCAACCTTGGAAAAAATGCAAAATAGATGAAGTGGGTTTTTGTTGTTGTGGTGGTGGTACCAGAAATTGAACTCAGGAGCATTCTACCTCTGAGCTACACCCACCTCTACTTTATTTTTTTATTTTGAAACAGGGTTCCTCTAAGTTGCTGAGGGTCTTGCTCAGTTGGTTGAGGCTGGTCTCCAACCTGCAATCTTCCTGTGTAAGCCTCCCAAGTATTGGGATTACAGATGTGGGCCACCAGGTAGAGCCTTGAAGTTTGTTTTTGAGGAACCCCTGACCCTCTGTGTTCTCTTCTTTCTTCATGTTTCAGATTTCTTGGGTAAAAAGTCACCCATCAAAACTTATCCTAAACTGGGCATGGTGTTATGTGCCTGTAATCCCAGTATTTGGGAGGCTGAGTCAGGAAGATAGCAGGTTCAGGGCCAGCCTCAGTAACACAGCAACTCTCAGCAATCTAGCGAGATCCTGTTTCAAAACAAAAAAATAAAAAGTGCTGGAGATGTAGTTCAAAGATAGAATGTCTCTAGGTTCAATCCCTAGCACCAAAACCAAAACTTATCCTATCTATTTAGGATCAAACAAATCTGAGAAGTGAATTCTAGTTATAATGAAAATGTTTGATTAAAGGGTTAATGTTTCATTCAGTCAAGATCCTGGTTGCATTTTGCTAAATGTCTTGAACACCTCCTTTGCTTACAAAGAATGAATTACATGAAAAT
>PVLC010049902.1:0-10280 GCA_004027655.1 Graphiurus murinus | reverse complement strand
GCCTCACAAAATGAGTTAGAAAGTGTTCCTTTATGTACTTTCTGAAGGAGTTTATGTAGGATTTGCATTATTTCTGCCTTAAATACTTGATATAATTTATCAGCAAAATCATCTCAATCTGGGGGAATTTGTGTGTGTTTATGTATATATAACAAAATTTACCATTTTTAATGTGTACAGTTAGGGGCATTAAGTACATTTACACTATTGTACAACCACCGTGACCATTCATCTTTAGAACTTTTTCATCTTCCTAAACTGAAACTCCACACAGTAACTCCTCTCTCCCCTCTCCCACCAGCCCCCAGCAACCACCATTCTACGTGTGTGTGTGTGTGTGTGTGTGTGTGTGTGTGTTACTGAGGATTGAACTCAGGGGCATTCTACTTATGAGCTATACCCCCAGCCTTATTTTAAAACAGGGTCTCACTAAGTTGTTGAGACTCTCGCTACTTGCTGAGGCTGTCCTCAAACCTGTGATCTCAGCCTCCTAAGTACTGGGATCACAAACATGCGCCACCAGTTTTGCTGGCCACTCTGCCATCTCCATTCTGTTGTCAGGCACATTCAGTTAATTATTTCATTGCAGTTATTATACTACCCAGACCTAAAATATTTATTTGGCTTTATTTCATGTTTCTTTTCTCCAGTGAGATTCTCCATTCATATGTCCACCATCTTCTTTATATCCTTAAATTTATTTATAAAGATTATTTAAGGAGTGATTATTTTTTGCAATATCTGGGTTATTTCAGGGCTGACTTCTGTAAACTGATTATTTTTCTTAAGTGTGGGTCATATTCTTCTGTTTCTTTACAGGTCAATTAATTTTTGACCAAATAGTGGATAATATGGATAGTGTTTTTGTAAACACTCTACACTCTGTGTATCCCTTTGAAGAACTTTTTTCTTTTTTTTGTTCTAGGAAGCAGTTGACTAAGCTGCACTTAGGCTCCCAATTCTCTCCCTGGACAGCAGCAGGACTCACTGTTTACTTTTTTCAGATCCCAGATGCTGCTTTTTTCTTTTCTTGGTCCCCTGGAGACTCTCTGTCCATGAATACCTTACCAGCCAACCAAGGGTATCATTTGATTTGGGTTAATTTTCTGTAAAGATTTTTGGACTTACCCCCTTCTGTGTATCTCTATCTTAAAGAATCTGACCCTTGATTTGTGGGCATTTTGAGAGTCTTGAACTCTGTGCAGGGGGGCCACCTGTCCTGGTTTGCCTGATAGGATGAGCAGTACCAGGGTTAGCTCTGATAGACAGTCGAGGACAAACTGGGGAAGATTGGTGCCGGTTTGGCTATGGCTTGAGTATATTCCCCACGAGCTTATGTGTTGGCAGCTTGGTTCCTAGCATGGCACCATGAGAGGTGGTGGAACCTTTAAAAGCTAGAGTCTAGCTGGAGGTGACAGGGTGGGGGTGGAGGACACTGCTAAGTTAACATAGTTCTTGTGGGATCTCCAGTTTAGTTCTCAAGAAGAGTTGTTTTAAAAAAAAAAAGCAAGACTGAACCCTCTCTGTCCTCTGGCTTCCTGCTTCACCTTATTTCTCCCTCTCCATGCATTTGTAATGCCATCTACTAAGAGGTCCTCACCAATGCTGGCACCATGCCTTTGGACCTGCAATACTGTGAGCTAAATAACCCTCTTTTCTTCATACATTATCCATCTTCAGGTATTTTGCTACCTCAGTGGAAAAGAGGTCAATATAACTGGTCATTCTAGTTCTCTAACAACACAAGCCAGAAGAGCTGTGGCTTTCTGCCACGTGCTCCACATATAAGTTGGATAAACTTATTACTCACCTGTTAGAGTTCATCTTTCAAGGGTATACAAGCCTCTAGTTTCTGCCTGGTTTACTGCCATACTGTCAAATTTATATTTTAAATTTTATCTGCATCTAAAAGATTGTTACCTACAAGAGAGTTAGTTCAATGAGAAGCCAGAACCCTTCTTATGTATGTATGTATGTATGTATGTATGTATGTATGTATGTATGTATTTATTTTGTGGTACTGGGAATTGAACCCAGGGGCATTCTACCTCCAAGCTACACCCGCAGCCCTATTTTTTATTCTTTATTTTTGAAACAGGGTCTCACTAAGTTGTGGAGGGCCTCACTAAGTAGCTGAGGCTGGCCATGAACACAGATCCTCTTGTCTCAGCCTCCCAAGTACTGGGATTACAGGTGTGTGCCACCACACCCGGCTTCATATTTATTTTTGAACAATTTTTTTTACTTAGTACAGTATTCTTGGTTGGTGATTATTTTCTTTTAACACTTCAAAGATTCCATTGTCTTTTGGTTTTCATTTCTGTTGTTAATTCTTCTTTCCATCTTACTGATGGTGATGTGTCTACTTTCCATATCTCATGGTTTCCCTGTGTCTCTTATTTTCAATGGTTTTATGATAATGTGCCTAGGTGTGGTTTTCGTTTTTGTATTTATCTTGCTCAAACTTATTAAGCTGCCTGAGTCTGTGGTTTGATGCCTTTCATGAGGCTTGTAAAATTCTTAGTCATTTTTTCTTTCAAAATTCTTCTGCCTCACTCTTCCTCTCCTCTCTTTCTTTAATTATCCACTTTAGCCTTTTTGACTGTGTTCTTCAGTATTCTTATACTTGGTTCTGGTTCTCCTAACAGCATAATTGTTTTTCTTTCTGTGATTTGACTTGGATATTTTATGTTAATCTGTCTTCCAGTTTATTAATCCTGTCTTCTGCTTTCCCACATAGGGTCCCTCCAGAAGTGATCCTTGAAATAGAATTTGAGAGCAATTTATTTACTTAAAATATGGTTCCAGAAAACATCAGGAATGGAATGGGAAGGGAAATAGAGAAGCAAGGATAGTCAATGATGGGTACAATGCCAAGCAAGTTACCACTGTGAGTAACTTGGAATCCATGTAGAACACATGCTAAGAGTTTGCCATTCCGAGGAGCTGAGATATTCAGTCACTAACTCCCATCAATCATTGGTTCAGGGATGTTCCCAGGAGACATTAATTCTTTGGCCTTTCTGGTTTGTTGTGTCCTGGGCAGGGTAGGCTCCAGTAACTGGAGAAAGACAAGAAGTTTTGAAGTCAGGCCTCTGTGTTCTTGGATGATGTAGCACTCAGGAATCTGACCAGGCCTTGCTTCATGTAGCTGGATCTTTCAGCCAGAGAGTTTTCATACATGCAGAAATCTATAGGCCTGTGAGGGAGATGGAGGTAGGAGGCCGATGTCAAAGGAGCTTTTCTTGTCCCCCTCCCATTACCCAAGGACCTTCCCACATTCTGCTGTCTGCCTCCTGCTCTTCCCACAATGTCCACTCCTTTTCTGCCTTTTGTGACGATTTTAAATTATTACGTGCATCAGTTATTACATAGTATTGCCCTCTGGTGGTACAGAACTGTTAGTCCTTGTTTTTGGGTTGTTTTGTTTTGGTACCGAGGATTGACCCCAGGGGCATTCTACCACTGAGCTACATCCCCAGAACTATTTTTTATTTTGAAACAGGGTTTTGAGGATCTCATTAAGTTGCTGAGGCTGGCATTGAACCTGTGAACCTCCTGTCTCAGCCTCCCATAGGTATGTGCCACATTCCAAGCACAGCCCTTGTATTACATGGATCCAGAATGCTGCTGTTCTGAGCTCTTTGTTTATGAGGGAGGGCACAGATCAACTTTAAATAAGGGGAGGGGGCTGCCAACTCTCACGTATTATAACATTGAGTCTTTCTCCCTTTATCTGCTGTCTTAATGACCTGGGAGCCAGTAAATTGCTTTTGTTAAAACAGTTTCTGATTAAAGAGTCAATAGGTAACAGACAAGAGGCCACCATGACTTCTCAGTTTGCTAAACATACTTTGGGGCTGCCTCTAACTTGAGAAGGTAGGAGTGACTTGGAGAATTGGATTTGCCGCATTTCAAAATGGCACTTGTGTTATTTGGAGTAGATGAAGTGCTTTCACAAGTAAGTTGTGCACTTCTATATTGTCCACAGTAAGGTTTATTTCTTGCTTGTACAATGCTTCATCTATAGGTTTTCTTGGTTAGGTGACTGTCTTACCTTTGGTTGGTTACCATCTCTCTTGGAATCTCTGCTTATTCATGTATGTAATAGAGGTTGGACTGTCAAGCCATGAAGGTTTGTTACACTGTAAACATGTAGTTTTAGGACTTGTTCTAGGTCCCATAGGAGGAGAACAGTGAGGGGTCTACTTAATAGGCCTGGAAGAAATTGCTGGTGTGCCCTGGCATGGTGGTGTATGTCTGTGATCCCAGCTACTCAGAAGGCTGATGCAGGAGGATCTGAGGTTTGAGGACAGCCTTGGCAACTTAGGGAGATCTTCTCTCAAAATAAAAAATAAAAAGGGCTGGGAATGTAGCTCAGTTGTAGAGTTCCCTTGAGTTTATTCCCAGTACCACAAAAAGAAAGAGAAAAACAAAGAAAGTTAGCTAGCCGCTGTGTCAAGAGGTGCTCTAGCCCCCAAGTGCTCCCACACCACGGGAGCCAGCTCCACTGTGCAATTTCACTCAGGAGGTAGTCACACTTTTGGATGAATCCAGCTCTTTGTGTACTGTGAGAGGCTGCCAGACTTTATTGGGTCAGGGAGAAATACACATGGCCAGTTGTTAAAAATTTTATAATGTAGCTGAGTTCGGTGGGCCACACTTGTAATCCCAGTACTTGGGAGGCTGAGACAGGAGGATCGCAGGTTCAAGGCAAACCTCAGCAACTTATGGAGACCCTCAGCAACTTAGCAAGACTCTGTTTCGAAATTTAAAAAAAAAAAAAAAGTTACGGTTAGGAGTGTAGTTCAGAGGTAGAATGCTCCTGGGGTTCAATCTTCAGTACCCACCCCCACCAAAAAAAAAAAAAAAAATAGAATGTAAGAAACTGACTTGGGTACCAACTCTGGTTTTACTACAGAGCTTGGGTAAGTCATTTAACTTCTATGAGACTTAAACCCCTTGTATCTGAAATTCAAAGGACACATTGCATGTTTCATAAGTTGCTATGTGGCTAAAAAGCAGTCATCTTCGTGACATAGTGGTGTGGTGCCTGGCCCGAGTGCCTGCAAGTGTCCGCCATCTTGTTCCATGCTCAGCATTCAACAGTGGTGCTGTACAGCTCCCAGGCTGCAGCCTGGAGGGGATCTAGGGGAAAACAAATTTGTTCTGCAGCTAATATGACACCAGACCCATTTATTTTATCTTACCATCTCCCTCTTTACTCCCTCTTCCCTAAAATTGGAACAATTAATTTCTCACAACTGCCAGAATCATTATCTCTATAAAATTGAGAGTTATCTCTTTGCAGTTTAATCTGAGATCTAATAATAACCCACCATATCCATAACTAAAATGAATGCTTAGACTGTGTAGAGTACCCAGAAAGCAGAGGGAAGGTAGAGGCTTCAGAATCCTACAAACTGGGCTCAAGTTACAGCCCCGCTGTTGACTTTGTAACCATAAGACAGTGACTTAACCTCTCTGGACTCAAATAAAAAGTGAGATGAGAGGCATTCATATCCTCAATTTACCCTCCTTCCTTGGTGTTATGGTTTAGATCCGGAGTGTTCCCCCAAAGCTCAGGTGTTCAGCAGTGTAGCAAAGTTCAGGGATGAAATGATTGGATCATGAAGGCTCTGACCGCATCAATGGCTTACCTCACTTGATGGATTTATAATTTGAACGGACTTAATGGGAGGTGGTGAAGACTATAGGCTGGTAGGTCCTGCTTGGAGGAAGCAGGTCACTGGGGGCATGGCCTCATCTCCAGCCTGGAGCAATGGAATTGGCTGACTTCTGAAACCATGAGCCAAGTTCGCTTTTCCCCTTCTAAGTTGTTCTCATCTAGTATTTTGGTTGCAGCCAACTAATATACTTGGATAGCCTGGGAAGCTTTCAGACTCCCTTGCAGCTAGGGTTCTGGCTGGAAATAAATTAATCTTGTCAGTTGTTCTTATGGGAGGTTTGGACGGTAAAGCTGAAGGAAGTCTTTTTCCCTCCAAGGTTGCTGGAGAGGTTGGTCATGGTGAGTTTAGAGACAACCAAGGACGCTGGTCACCAGCTTCAAGGGTGGGAAAGGTAGTAGTGCCAGTAGCTATGGTGGCAGCTGCCTGCTATCTCAGCTATCTATAGACACATGTCCTTGAATATAATATATGTGCATTCTAGAGCTCATTGTCACCCCATGCATATGCTTCTCTGGCCCTTACCACACCTAGTAAACATTTGTTTCCCTATATGAAAATTCCCTTTGCTGGGAAAATACCTCAAGTGACTTCTGCTTTTTGCAGTGGGCTTGAATGACACAGGGTGATAATACTGTTAATTTTTTAGGATCACAAGAATTAGGCAAGCTGTTAAATATAAAATACCTGTTGTAGAAGAAGCACTCAGCCAGTGGTAGTCATCAATAATTACAATGAGATTGTTTAGCTTTTAAAATTTGAGAGAACCAGTCCTATAAATTGCATCTTGCTGCCTGCCAGCAGAACTCTTTCCCACTTTGGTTTTTCCAAGCAGTCAGCAGGCATCTATAACCAGAAGAAAATGATCCTTGGCTAATGTTGCTTTCCCTTTCTGTTCTCGCCAACAATTCATGTTGCCTTAAGAGATTAGGCCTTTTTATTGCTTGCCTCATTGCCCTGCTGTCTACACCAAAGTTTCGTCCTGGCTGGCTGGGCGTGTCCTGCTGATGGAGTTCAGGCCTGTTGCACTGTGAGCGAGAGGTTATTTGATCTCTCGGCTATGGCTCTTACAAGTCCCTTGGAGAGCGTTCTTACCCATGGAGCTCTGTTGTTCTATTTATCCCAGTGTAGCTGAGTAAGAACAATTATGCCTAGAGCAGTAAGGATTTCCCTGGCAGGATTTGGCATTTGGGAGAGGGCAGCCTCTATGGGTGCTCCAAGATCAGCTCTGGCTGCCTTCAAACCTTTCCCCGACACATAGAACCCCCACAGCCAATGGCCAGCAGCTTCTTGGTCAGGCTGGTAGAGATTATCCAGGGCATCCCCCTGCTTCCAGAGAGATTTTTCACTCAGGCTGGACTAAAGTCCTGGAATACAAGAAAAGCCTTCTGATTTGTGTCTATCCAGATGGATCCAAAGCCTAATATTGCCCACTGAGTCCTGACTCAAAGACCTATTGGTGAGAAGGCAGAGAAGCAGTCTCCTCATCCTGACTCATGAGTTTTTATTGAAAAGCTGGCTAGCACTTTCCCCACTGTGCATTCTCATTACAGTTCTTCCAAGAAAGCAAAGTTATCCTATGAAGCCAGCTCAT
Organism: Graphiurus murinus; assembly: GCA_004027655.1. Lineage (NCBI taxonomy): Eukaryota > Metazoa > Chordata > Mammalia > Rodentia > Gliridae > Graphiurus > Graphiurus murinus. The sequence goes on along the minus strand of PVLC010049902.1, from coordinate 2,999 downwards.
AAAATCTTTAGACCCTGGAGAGATGCTCAGACTCATTCCCCTCCACTGGCAAATGCATAATGAGAGAGGACCCTCTGGCTGCAAGCTTCAGCAGCCCTGCCATTGCCAGCACCCCTGCCGCTCCCCCAGGCTTGCATGTACATCTTCTCAGAGCTAAGTCCGGGGATAGCAACCTCCAGACCTGGTGCATTTGCTTTAGGTTTGTGAAGTGCTCTTGGTGGGCTGCTGAACTCATCACTAGCAACAGTGTTTTTGTTCTGTTCTGATTTGCTTTTTAAGGAAGAGAAAATGCACTCTTTGAAGAGTGGCAAAAATTCCCTTTCCTAAGCCAAATATCCACTTGCAGAAAGTTAAAATTTGCAAGGTCTCTGGCCTGACTTCCAGGTCTTTGATCCACCTTGAGTTGACTCTTGTGCAGGGTGAGAAAGTGGGGTTTATTTCCATTTTCCTGTATATGGTTAACCAGTTTTGCCAACACCATTTGTTAAAGATGCTATATTTTTTTCCAGTGTATATTTTTGGCTCCTTTGTCAAAAATCAATTGACTTTAAGCATGCGGGTCTGTTTCTGAATGTTCTATTCTGCTCCATTGGTCTATGTGTCTGTTTTTGTGTCAATACCATGCTGTTTTTATTACTGTGGCTTTGTAGTAGAGTTTGAAGTCAGGTATTGTGATACCTCCTACATGGTTCTTGTTGCTAAGAACTACTTCAGCTATTCTGGGCTTTTTGTTGTTCCAAATGAATTTAAGGACTGATTGGAGGGCATGGGCCCAACACTTCAACACATAGGCACAGGTAAAAACTTTCTCAACAAGACCCCAAAAGCACAAACAACTCAAAGGAAGATCAATACATGGGATTGCATTAAACTGAAGAGCTTCTGTGCAGCAAAGGAAACTATCAAGAATCTCAACAGAGAGCCCACGGAGTGGGAGAAAATTTTTGCCAGCTACTCTTCTGATAGAGGACTAATATCTAGGATATACAGAGAACTCAAGAAACTCGCAGCTAAGAAAACAAATAACCCAATCAAAAAATGGGCAAAGGATCTAAATAGACACTTCAAAAAGAAGAAATACAAATGGCCAATAAATGTATGAGGAAATGTTCAACATCATTATCAATCAGAGAGATGCAAATCAAAACTACCTTGAGATTTCACCTAACCTCAATCAAAATGGCAATCACCAAGAACATAAACAACAATAAATGCTGGTGAGGGTGTGGAGAAGTGGGAACCCTAATACATTACTGATGGGGTTGAAAATGAGTGCAACCACTTTGGAAAACAATATGGAGGATCCTCAGACGAATGGGATGATCCTACCATATGGCCCAGCAATACCACTTCTGGGTATCTACCCAAAAGAATGGAAACCAAACTATCAGACCAATGCATGTGTATCTATGTTTATAGCTGCACAATTTACAATTGCCAAACTATGGAACCAGCCAAGATGTCCATTGACAGATGAATGGCTTACAAAACTATGGGATATGTACACAATGGAATTTTACTCAGCCATAAAGAAGAACAAAATCATGTTATTTGCAAGGAAATGGATGAAACTGGAAAACGTTATGTTAAGTGAGATTAGTCAGTCACAAAAAGTAAAAAATCATATGCTCTCCCTAATATGTGGAAGCTAGGGAGAAAATGGAACATAAGAGGGACTCCAGAGGAAGAAGGAGAAACCTTAGGTGAGCAAAGAATTTGACTTAACAGAGGTGATGGAGGGAGGGGGACACCCTAATGCACATGATGTACTTTCATGAACATATCAAAGTCAATCACTAAACTGAACTTAAGAAGGAGGGAGAGCAAGGGGCGGAAATTGAGGAAGGGTTAAATGAGAAATGTGTGCATGTATGCCTTTTTCAGTTTGTACCTAACAAAGATGTATGATTATAGTGCACCAATTAAAAAAATAAAATAATAAAGAAAGTTAAAACTTGACCCTTATCTCTCACCCTGTACCAAAATTGATCAGACCTAAATGTAAAACCTGAAAACTCTGAAACTACTAGAAGAAAACATAAGGGAAACTCTTCAAGACATTGGGGCAGGCAATGGTTTTCTGGATAGAGCCTGAAAAGCAGAGGAAGTAAAGGCAGAAATTGAGGAATAGGATTATGTTCAACTGAAAAGTTTCTGCACAACGAAGGCAACTAGCAAAAGAGTGAAGAGGTAACCTCAGGGATGAGACAGAATTACTGCCAGCTATTCATCTGATAAGGGAATAATATCCAGAATATAAGAGGAACTCAAAAGCCAAAACAGTGGAAAAATGAGTAATCCAACTAAAAAGTAGGCACAGTTTTGAGAATAGACATATCTCAAAAGAAAAAATACAAATGATCAACAAACATATGAAGAAATGCTCAATATTATTAGCCATCAAGAGAATGTAAATCAAAACTACAGTGAGATACCATCTTACCCCAGTTAGAGTGACTACTATAAGAAATAAATGCTGGCTAGGAATGTGGAGGAAAGGGAACTCTTCTACACCCTTGGTGGGAATGTAAATCAGTACAACCATTATGGAGAACAGATGGAGGTTCCTCAAAAAAACTAACAATAGAACTACCATGTGATCCTGCTATGCTACCCTTAGTATATAGCCAAAGGAAATGAAGTCAGCATACCAAACAGTCACCTGTACTCCCACATCGATTATAGAACTGTTCCCAATAGCTAAGATATGGAATCAAACTATGAGCCCCATCAACAGAAAAATGGATAAAGAAAATGTAGTACATACACACAATGGAGTATTAGTCAGCCATAAAGAAGAATGAAATCCTATCATTTGTGGCAGAATGGATGGAACTGGAGAACACTATGGTAAGTAAACTAAGCTAGACACAGAAAGACAAGTATTGCATGTTCTCTCATAATTGGAAACTAAAAGAAGATGACCTGAAAGTTGAATAGTGATTTCTAGAGATTGGGAAGGGTATTGGTGGAGAGGGGGAAGTATGGAAAAAAGGGAG
>PVLC010049901.1:0-10281 GCA_004027655.1 Graphiurus murinus | reverse complement strand
TTTTGAAACCGAGTCTCACTAAGTTGCGGAGTGCCTCACTAGGTAGCTGAGGCTGGCCACGAACCCGGATCCTCTGGTCTCAGCCTCCCGAATGCTGGGATTACAAGCGTGCGCCACCACGCCCGGCTACTCTGATCTTTTGATTGTATCTTTTTTTTTTTTTTCAATACTGAGGATTGAACTCAAGGGCACTCTATCACTGAGCTACATCCCAAGCCCCTTTTATTTTGAGACAGGGTCTTGCTGAGTTGCCTGGCTGGCCTCAGTCTTTCAATCCTCTTGCCTCAGTCTCCCATGTAGCTGGAATCACAGTTGTAAGTCACTGAGCCTAGACCTCTTTTGATTTCTAAATGAGGTAAAATACATGAAAATTCTTAGGATAGAGCTAAGTTATATGATATTCATTCATTCATCTGTGTGGGGGGGCAGGGGTATTGGGGATTAATGTAATCTTTATTTTGAAACAGGGTCTCACTAAGTTGCAGAGGGCCTTACTAAGTGGCTGAGGCTGGCCACGAACTTGCAATCCTACTGTCTCAGCCTCCCAAGAACTGGGATTACAAGAGTGTGCCACCACACCTGGCTTAAAAATTATCCTTTTGATGCCACAATATAGTCCCATTTGTTTGGTTGTTGCTTTTTTACCCAACAACCAACTAAGTGATGTTTATTCTAGAAATACAAGACTGATTCAGCACTTGAAAATCATTGTAATCCATCATATTCAGTCTTTTTTTTTTTTTTTTTTTTTTTTTGCGGTACTGGGGATTGAACTCAGGGGCATTCTACCTCCGAACTATACCCCCAGCCCTATTTTTTTTTATTCTTTATTTTTGAAACCGAGTCTCACTAAGTTGCGGAGTGCCTCACTAGGTAGCTGAGGCTGGCCGCGAAGCCGGATCCTCCGGTCTCAGCCTCCCGAATGCTGGGACTACAAGCGTGCGCCACCACGCCCGGCTCATATTCAGTCTTAAGAAAAACATACAATCATATCAGTTGAAAAAAAATTGATAAATTCAATTTCTAGTCATGATAAAGGTTCTCAGCATCCTGGATAGAGAAGGGAACTACCTTAACCTGATAAAGGGTAGCTACAACAATTCTACAGCTAATATACTTAATGGTGGACGATTGAATGTTTTCCCCTAAGACTATGAGGAAGAAGTCAAGGAAGTCCATTCTCAACACTTTTATTTAACATTTCATGGAAGTCCTAGCAAGTACAACAATGCAAGAAAACAAAACTAAAGACATTGCAGCTTGAAAGAAAACGAAAAATGTTCCTATTTGCATACAAAATGAGAAGGTGTTCAGAGCTGTCCAGAGGCCGGGAGGCCTCTATCATAGCATGTCTCACTGGCCCTGGGGCTTGAACATCTTCTTGGGAGTGAGGAGGTAGAATATGAAATGTGTGTGTGTGTGTGTGTGTGTGTGTGTGTGTGTGTGTGTGTTTTATTGGGGATTGGACCCAGAAGCATTCTATCTCTGAGCTACACCCTTAGCCCATTTAAAATTGTTTTATTTTGAAACAGGATCTTGCTAGGTTGCTGAGCATATCACTAAGTTGCTGAGGCTGTAATACTGGAATTATAGGCATGTACCACTATGTCTGGAAAACTTGTTTTGATGAACAAGTCTTATTGACAAATTCCCAGGGCCCCCACTACACACAGAATATATTGTATTGGTCTATCAGGCTTCTGGAAAGTGGTCTTGGTTCTGACATCAGCTGAGAATCTCATGGTAGATACTGTTCATGTGGATGGTACACACCAGTTCCATTTCTTGACTCAGCTTGGTGCTCAGCAAGTGGCTGGAGCTAGTGACAACCACTCAGTGACACACTGGTAGCACTAGTATGACTTCCATTTGTTGAAATGGTTGACAGACTGGCAAATGCAACTCCTGCGGGGGGCCTAGACAAGGGTATGGAGGGGTCATGCCTCCCCAGGACATCCCTTTTAACAGGCCTACTTATGTGACTCCAGGATACAAGAACCAGGGTTTATGCTCCCTGCCAGGCCTGTGAGGCTGGCACAATCTTCCTTTTATTTTAATATATACACTTTTTAATTCAAAGGCAGATCAGAGCATGGTGGTTACACAATAGTGAAACATAATTTTATTCAAGTTCTGGTTATTTCCAACCCTGGCACTCTCAAGCTTTCTAATCTCCCTTTTCCCACTCTTCTTCACAAATGCAGTGCCCTACTGATCCTGCTATTCTGACCCCCGAATCTTTATATGGGCTGCTCCAATTCTCTTAGTCAAGTTCAATCTTTTCACTCTCACAACTCCCCTATTTTTGATCGGTCATACATTTTTCATTTCTCTCACAACTTTTCCCATGTGTCTAGTCCAAGAGTTAACTCACTGAATTTCTACATGCCTTGGCTAAGGGCCAGCTCTGGTCCTTTGTTCTGTCTTGAATTGCCTCCTGTCAATCACCAGAGAAGCAGACCTCTTGAGAGGGGGAACTTGGACAGAAAGGCACTTGGCAATGCACATATGTCTCAGCCTAACAAATGACCTCTTGTTCTTCAGAGCTCTTGAGACATAAGGGGGGAAAATCATTACGCTCTTCTACTATCTTTGTCCTGTGATACCTATAATAAATTCTCTCTTCGTTCAAATGCAAGAACTTGGCATTATAGAACACCATACAGAATGCAAGGTAAGGGCAACGTGGATTCTTACAGAAGTCTCAAAATGAGATCCCCATCCCTAAGAGAAAGAAAGCTTTTCTTGAAATATCCTGAAGTAGATTCCATCCTCTCCCTTCCTTTTAAGTCTTTTTCCTTTCCTTCTTCCTTTCCCAGGCCAGTGCTATCTGGTAGAAATACAATGCAAGCCACATATGTAATTTTCAATTTCCTAGTAGCCATATTAAAAAAAATAATGCCAGGTGTCGTGGTGCACACCTGTGATCCCTCTACTTGGGAGGCTAAGACAGGAAGATCACAGGTTTGAGGACAGTTTAAGCAAGTAGTGAGACTCACATCAACCTAGTGAGACTCTGTTTTCAAATGAGAAATAAAATCAGGCTGGGGGTGTAGCTTGAAGGTAGAATGCCTCTGGGTAGCCCATTGTGGTAGTGCATGTCTGTAATCCCAGTACTTGGGAGGCTGAGACAGGAAGATCACAGGAAGATCAGCAACTTAGTGAGGCCCTCCAAAACTTAGGGAGACTCTCTTTTTTTTTGTGTGTGGTTGTAGGGGTGGAACCCAGGGGCCTTTTACTTCTGGGCTATACTCTCAGCCCTATTTTATTTTTTATTTGGAAATAGAATCTCTCTAAATAGCTGAGGCTGTCCTCAAACCTGCAATCATCCTGTCTAAGCTTCCCAAGTACTAGGATTACAGGCGTGTGCCACCACACCCAACTTCATTCCCAGTTTCAAAATAAATAGGACTGGGGGTGGTAGCTCGGTGGTAGAATTCCCTTGGGTTCAATCCTCAATACTAAACAAACAAACACAGACAAAATTAGTTATGTTCTATTTAACCTAAAATAATACTACCCCAATACCATTGCTATAAGAAATATTGAAAAGGTTGACATTTTCTTTGGTTTTCAAAACACAGTGTGCATTTCAATTTGAAGAGCATCAAATTGGGGCTGTTTCAAGTTCCTAATAGCTATGGTACTTGGATTACATAGCCCTGGAATCCCCCCTCCCGTACCCCCCTACTTTGAATCCAGAAATTAAGATGGGGGAGGGGAGGGCGGTAACACTGCTAGTTTGAGACCTAGGGGCAATCTCGGAAGGAGGTGAGCCCCTGAGATGTTGAGACCTCTCAGCCTCCCCTTGTATCCTCCGCCCCTAGGCCCCACAAGGCTGCAAGTGAGACAGAGCCTGAAGCATTGTCTGAGCTCCGGGAAAGTGCAGGTCGAGCGGTGGGGGTGGGGGGGGGGAAAGAAGGAAGGGGATGTAAAGCTCAGTGACACACACGCATGCGCACTCCGCCAGCTCACAAGCCTGGCCAGGCTCCTTAGCAACCGGGTTCCAAGCCAACGTCTCCTCTGTCCATGCGTTCTTCCCCGGAGTTCTCATCCCACCAGCAGCCAGTCTGGGCTCTTCCCTGTCTACAGTTCTTTCTCGTCACTTCTGCTTCTCTCCTCCACTGCTTCTCCCCTCCACTAATCTCTCTGAGAGTGCACGTCCCCGAGCCTCTGAGCCGGCTCCTAAAATGAATACGGGTGGTTTCCGAATGGGAACCAATCTCAGGCCCCGCGGGCCCACTCTCTCTCTGCTGAAGTGGTTGCTGGGGCTGGGGCTGTTCCTGGGGCTCCGAGCTCCGGGCTGTATGGCTTTCTACCTTCCAGGATTGGCCCCAGTCGACTTCTGCGAGGCGGACCGAGAGATGGCAACTTGCAAGGTGAGTACCAGAGGGAGAGAGTGAGATGTGGGGGAAATTCTTCAGGTGGGGTGCACGAAGCCAATCAGGGCAGACCAAGGTGGCAAGATCCTGGACGCCAGAATGCCAGTGCCCTCTCCGTGGGTGTGTGTCCCAGGCTCTCTCAATCTCTGATCCTCCCACTTGGTGAATCTGGATCTTTTTCTTTTTTCGTCCCTGATCTTTTCTTCCTATTCAGCATCTCTATCTACTTCACAGCTCCTCCCTGCCTCCTCTTTCTCCGTTCTTTTCCCTGCCTCTCAGCCCCTTCTTTTCTTGCTCCCTCCCAGACCCGCCCCTCTAGGCTCCTCCCTTTCCATCTGGGCTCCGCCCCTTCTCTCCTCTGGGCTTAACCCTCCTTCTAGGCTCTTCGCCTCACCTCTTCCTCTCCTTCAGCCTACTTCCTTTCAGCTCCTCCCCCTCATCTTGGCTCCTCCCTTTCGGCTGCTTCTCCACTTCCTTCTCTGCTCTTTTTCAGCCTCCCTTTCATTCCTTTTCGTTTTCACCTCCCGGGTTCATCCGATACTCCTTCTTCTGACTTCTTCACCCTCCTCTTTTTCCGGTTCCTTCCCCTCTGCTTCTCCATCTTCCTCTCAGTTCGTTCACTTCTCCTCTATATTGGCTACTGTGGGCATTGTTAGGTCTGGCCATGAGGTCGTGCCAGAGGAGGACCAAGAACAAAGGAACAAAGAAAGAGAAACGCCCCCGACGATTGTCCTTCCCCAAGAGGACCTGGCCTCACAACAACCAGTGACTTACAGGACTACTCCTGTATCCCCCCTTCCTTGCACCATAAAAAGCCCCTAGCCTGTAAGGAGGCAGGCTTTCTGTCTCTCATGGGATCTCTCCCCGTCAGATGCCCCCTTCCAGGTTTTATTCCAAAATAAAGTCTGTGCCCTGCTGTCTGGCCGTGTTTTCTTTGCCCCCATATACCCTAACAGCTGCTCTTTCAGCTCCTCTTAGTTCCTGTCCCCTCTTAGCTAGTCCCTCCACAAGTCTTTCCTTTGCCTCTCAGCATCTGCATCCTTTTACTTCCTTCCATCCCTCCTCCTTTTCACCCTCACACCATTTCACTTTTTGAATCAGACACTAATTGTGTTTTTTCTTAGATACATCGCCACCATGTTTATGTCACACCTCACTCCTGTGGTTTCACACTTTTACCCCCTAATTCTTGTTAATTCACCTTGGTCTCTTGGGTCTTCCCTCTGCAGACACCAAGTTAATATTGTTACATTATGTGAGACAATAATGCACCAATAAACGCACATTTAAAAAGATGATATTGTTTACCTCTAGAGGCTTGTGAGAATAAAATGAGACTGCATGAAGAGCCCTTACAGGGACACCTGGCACGTAATAAGCTTTCAATGACTGGTAACTCTAATTATTATTCATTTTCTTTAGCTAGAGATTCTGGCACAATTTCTTTTTCATATTCCCAGACCACCCCTCACCCCCAAATTTCTTGACTCCCTTTCTTGGTAGCCTTGTTCTGTTAATTGCAAACTAACTCAAATAGATTGAGAGGGGGTGAACATTCAAGTTGAAAAGTATTAAGGAATAAGACTTATTTTATGACTCCTTATTGTCTAATCTAGTGTGTGAGAGAGTGTCCTGGTAAAAGATATCACAAATGCAGTATGAAGTTCTGAAAAGTGCTGGCTGTGGTTTGACTACAGATTTAGACTACTGGAAGGTTCCAGGGTTATTAATTTCTTTATTTATATTTGTGGCATTGGAGATAGACCTCAGAGACATTCTACCCCTGAGCTATACCCCTAGCCCTTCTTCCATTTTTTTTTGAACCACGCTCTCTCTAGGTTGCTGACAGTATCACTGTGTTGTTGAGGCTATCCTTGAACCTGCGATCTTCCTGTTTCAGCCTCCCAAGTACTGGGATTGCAGGTGGAAATCACCACACCCAGTTCACACATCATGCATTTTTAGATTTATTTATTTATTTATGTATGTATGTATGTATGTATGTATGTATGTATGTACTGGGGATGGAACTCAGAGACAGTCTACTTCAGAACTACATCCCCAGCCCTATTTTATTTTTCATTTTGAAATAATACCTTGCTAAGTTGCTGAGGCTGGCTTTAAACCTGTACTGGAATTACAGGTGTGTGCCACCACGCCTGGCTTAGTAGGCTTTGTTTTTTATTTTTACATTTATTTATTTATTTATTTATTTATTTATTTATTTATTTATTTTTGCAGTACTGGAGATTGAACCCAGGGGCATTCTACCTCCAAGCTACACCTCCAGTCCTATTTTTTATTCTTTATTTTGAAACAAGGTCTTACTAAGTTGCAGAGAGCATCACTAACTAGCTGAGGCTGGCCGTGAACTCGGGTCCTGTGGTCTTAGCCTCCCAAGTACTGGGATTACAAGCATGTGCCACCACGCCCGGCTGGCTTTGTTTTTTAAAGAACTTTGTTTCACAGCAAAACTGAGCAGAAAGGACAGGGAGTTCTCATCTACTCCTTATCCCTCCTAACTGTCCACTATTGACATTCTGCACCAGAATGGTACATTTGTTATAATTGTTGAACCTACATTAATATATCATTGTCAATCAAAGTCCATAGGTAACATTAGGATTCACTCTAGGTGTTGAACATAGTATGGGTTTGGAAAAGTGTACAGTGGCATATGTATATAATAGTTTCACTGCCACCAAAATTTTGTCCCTCCTGTTCTCTTCTGGAAACCACTGATCTTTTAACTATCTCCATGATTTTGTCTTTTCCCTAACATCATAAAATTGGACTTATACAGTATGTAGCCTTTTCAGGTTGGTTTCTTTCACTTAATAATATGTATTTAAGGTTCCCTTATAGACAGGCACAGTGGCACATGCCTGTAATCCCAGTACTTGGGAGGCTGAAACAGGAAGATCACAGATTCTAGCCAGCCTCAGCCACTTAGTGAGGCCTTCAGCAACTTAGTGCAACTCTTTTTAAAAATAAAAAAAATAAAGTAATAAAAAGGTCTGGAAGTTTAACTCAGGGTAGAATGCCTCTGGGTTCAGTACAAAATAAAAATGCTATGTCATGCGTTTTCATGGCCTGATAGCTCATTTCTTTTTAGCACTGAATATTGTACCATAGTTATCCATTCTTCCACTGGAGGGCATCTATAGTGCTTCCAAATTTTGGCATTTATGAATAAAGCTGCTAAATATTCATATATGGCATGGTTTTTTGTGTGGACATGAGATTTCAGTTCATTTGGGTAGATACTAGGGGCACAATTGCTGGGCTATATGATAAAAGTATTTAATTTTGTAAGAAATTGCCAAACTGCCTTCCATTTTACATTCCCGCCAGCATTGAGTGAGAGTTGACATGCATTTTAATCAAAACAAAATCATAGTGTGAATTTCTTTTGTAATTTGCAGTTTTCTTTGATCAACTTTATCTTTCCACATTAGTACATTTTTATCTTACCCAGTTCACAGATTTCTCCACATAACTCCAAAATATCTAAACCAGAATTCAGTCTTGGACCACAAATTGCATGTGGTTGCTTTATTCTTATGGTTATTTTTTATCGAGCATGATTCCCTCCTATTTTTTCATGAAACTGACTTATAAAGGGGACCAGTCTTTTGTTCTGTGGAATGTCCCTATTCCTGGATTTGACTGCTTCCTCCCTTGTGATGGCATTTAGTTTTGTTTAATGGTTATACTTCAACTCGTTACCAAGTAACTTGAAATAAGTATTAAAGTCTACAAAAATGTTTACCTTACTTGACTATGATGATCCCACTTCTTAAAATGATTATACAAAGACACAGGCAGAGGAGAGGTTTTCTCTGGGAATGTCTCATCTACCTTGATCATTTAGGCGCACAGTACCCCTCCTGGAGGGCGTCCGTATTACCAGTTTCTTGGGCATCCTTCTAGAGATTTTATGAATATATAAATATGTATTTATATGCTTTTCTTTGTCCCCTTTGGTAATACTCTCCTCATCTTACTTGACTCATTCAGCAACAGAAATTAAAAATTATTTTAAGCTGGGCGTGGTGGTGCACGCCTGCATTCCTAATACTTGGAAGGCTGAGACAGGAGGATCGCAGGTTCGAGGAAAGTCTTAGCAAGTAGTGAGACCCTGCTTCAAAATAAAAATAGGGCTGGAGGTATAGCTCAGAGGTAGAATGGCCCTAGGCTCAATCCTCAGTGCTACCAATAAATAAATAAATAATAAATAAATGTGTAAATAAATAAAATACAATTGTTTTATATCATTGTAGAAAGGATATTCTCATTTTTTGTGTGTGGTACTGGGGATTGAACCCAGGAGCATTCTACCTAGCATCTATACCCCCAGTCTACTTTTATTTTTATTTTACTTTGAAATAGTCTCATTGTTACTGAGGCCCTTGTTAAGTTGCTGAGGCTGGTCTCAAACCTGCGATCCTCCTGTCTCAGCTTCCCAAATACTGGTATTATAAGGGTGCACCACCATGCCTGGCATCCTCATTCTTCTTAATGGCTTCATAGCATTCCATTGTATGTATGCACTATAATTGATTTACCGAGTCCCTTGTTTACCTAATTGGCTTATTTCCATTCCTTTAATCTTATCAAACATTGCTGCATGTTAAATTGTATTTATAGAATAAATTTCTAGGAATGGAATTTCTGAGTCAACATATTAATTTAACAATCTTGATAAAACCAAACTTCAAAGTACATTGTATTAATTTACACTCTACGTCACATCGTGTGAGAGTACCTGTTTCTCCATAGATTGAGCACAAAATGTTATGAAACTTTTAGATCTTTGACAATCTGGTAGTTGAAAAATTGTGTGCTATGGCTTTAATTTGCATTGTTTTATTAGGAATAAGATTGAGAATCTTTTCAAATAACTAAAATCATTTTTTCGGGGGGGGGATTGAACCCAGGGGCATTCTACCTCCGAGCTATACTCCCAGCCCTATATTTTATTCTTTTTTGGTGGCACTGGGGATGGAACCTAAGGACATTTTACCTCTCTGGTATACTCCCAGACCTATTTTATTCTTTTATTTGGAAAAAGGGTCTCACTAAGTTGCAGATGGCCTCACTAAGTAGCTGAGGCTGGCTGCAAAACTAGATCCTCCTGTCTCAGCCTCCCAAGTACTGGGATTACAAGCATGCGCCACCACGCCTGGCTCTATATTTTATTCTTTATTTTGAAGCAGGGTCTCACTAAGTTGCAGAGGTCCTTGCTAAGTTGCTGAGCTTGGCAGCAAACTGCAATCCTTCTGTCTCAGCCTCTCAAGTACTGGGATTACAAGCTTGCGCTGCCACGACCGGCTTGTATTTTATTTTATGTGAACTATCTGCATATTCTTTGCCCATCTTTCTAGTAGGATGAACATTTTATTCTTAGCTTACTTGTTTTTTGGGTCTTCATTTTCTTTTCTTTTTGGTGCTGGGAATTGAACCCATGATATTACACTTGCACTTTGCCACTGAGCTGCATCCCAGCTCAGGTTGAACATTTTAAAAATTTGTTTGTAAAGCCGGGCATGGTGGCATATGCTTGTAATCCTAGTACTTGGGAAGCTGAAACAGGAGGATCACAGGTTCGAAGCCAGCTTCAGCTACTTAGTGAGGCCCTGTGCAACTTAGTGAGACCCAATTTCAAAAATAAAGAATAAGCCGGGCGTGGTGGCGCATGCTTGTAATCCCAGCATTTGGGAGGCTGAGACCGGAGGATCCGGGTTCGTGGCCAGCCTCAGCTACCTAAGTGAGGCACTCCGCAACTTAGTGAGACCCGGTTTCAAAATAAAGAATAAAAAATAGGGCTGGGGGTATAGCTCGGAGGTAGAATGCCTCTGAGTTCAATCCCCAGTACCGCAAAAAAAAAAAAAAAAAA